>RQTK01000456.1:59244-66120 GCA_003991915.1 Elysia chlorotica
TTAATGGTTTGCTATGTCAAATTTTTAATCGGGGATAGTAGTTTCAGTGGTTTAATCACAGGTATCAATAGTAAGGCTAATTAAATGTTACAATTAACATGTTTTCGTTTATATCTTTTTGTTGTTGTTGTTGAAACAATCGGTTAGTCTGCCTCTTGATCAGTTAAAGTTTTACAATGTAGTAGGGAGTAAACATTGTTGTGGTTAAAGAGAAAGATCGCTTTGAAACTATTTTATTTAACTGGAGAATTAGATCTGAGTGAGAAAAAAAATGAAAAAAACATATGCGATTTTATTTGGCCTTATAAAGCACAAAACATTTAACTGACGTTCTTTTGCGTTTGGCATGCTTATAGTTCAGCCTTATTGAGTAGACCTATTAAGTTATTCTGCAAAAAATTGTGTTTGATTAAAACAAAAGCATCAGCATTACACATAATGTGCAGACCGTTAATTTCCATCTTCACCAGTTCGACTGTTTAAGGAAGTACTCATAAGCGTACTGTGTTCTTTTAAAAATCGCGGACAATCTAATTAAAAGTAATGCATGGCATGTATGTCTCCACTCAGCAAAGAAAAGTGGGGATGGGGTCTCTCTAGTGTGTTTGTGTATGTTTTATCACCAACGCTTTTTGACTATATTGCGGATGTGTCATAAGACCAACATCATTCTGATAATTTCACATCCTGTCATACATAGAACTAAAGGGTGTACTTCTGTGTCATCTGATTATAATTATTATACAGCCTCCGAATTAAGCGCTCTTCCTATTGTGCCGTCTCGCTCGACTCTTCTCCAACCAATCCACGATAATTAATCGATACCAACTGATCTTGTCGTCTGTTAATTTACACATTTGTTCTGAAAGTACTCGTATAAACGTGTGTGGCTAGTAAAAGATTAAGCAACGATTTCTGAAATGCTTCTTTATTGTGAACTAAGTAAGTTGAGGTTATCTGTGACGTAGACACGATCATGATGAAACCGATGGAAAGCAACTGCCAGGTCTGAGCACAGAACACACACAAAAAAAGAAGTAAACAAAAAAAGAAAATTAATGGTTTGCTATGTCAAATTTTTAATCGGGGATAGTAGTTTCAGTGGTTTAATCACAGGTATCAATAGTAAGGCTAATTAAATGTTACAATTAACATGTTTTCGTTTATATCTTTTTTGTTTGTTTTTTGGGAACAATCGGTTAGTCTGCCTCTTGATCAGTTAAAGTTTTACAATGTAGTAGGGAGTAAACATTGTTGTGGTTAAAGAGAAAGATCGCTTTGAAACTATTTTATTTAACTCGAGAATTAGCTACCATAAAACTGGGTGAGAAAAAAATGAAAGAAACCTACGCAATTTTATTTGGCCTTATAAAGCACAAAACATTTAACTGACGTTCTTTTGCGTTTGGCATATCTTTCTAAACTTACCTATATGTCTTTGATACCACAAGGGCTTTTTAGTATTGCACATATCTCTCGGCTTGTCAGTAATTGGATGATTTTAGTTCAGCTTCTATTGAGTATACTTATTAACTTGTTCTGCAAAAATGTTGTTTGATTAAAACAAAGGCGTCAGCTGACACATAATGCACAGACAGCTAATTTCCATCTTCACCAGTTCGACTGTTTAAGGATTAGGAAGTCCTTTGTTAAAAATCGTGGACCATATACTAAAAAATAATGCGTGTGTGTCTCCACTCAGCAAAGAGAAGTGGGGATGGGATCTATCTAGTTTTGTTTGGGTGAGCGTGTGTTTGTGTATGTTTTATCACCAAAGCTTTTTGGCTATGTTGCGGATGTGCCATAAGACCATTAAACCAACATCACTCTGATAATTTCATATCCTGTCATACAAAGAACTGAACGGTGTACCATAACTTCTGTCTCAGCTGATTATAATTATTATTATAAGCCTCCGAATAAACGTGAGTGCACTAGTTGGTTGATGGGGGATTTGAAATTCTTATGTCCATTAAGAAGCAGTAGCTCGAGTCTTCTCCAACCAATCCACGATTGGGCGAGTTTGGTCAACATTCATTTCGTCCTACGTGCTTTTTAATACAACAGCAATTCTCATTTCTAAAACACAAACATAAAAAAGCGTCTGTCAGGGTGAATGAAAATTAAAGCGGATATTCAAGGCCACAAGAGAGTGAAATATCGTCAGAGTGGAAAGACAGGGATAGAGAGATTCATTTTGTCCTACGTGCTTTTAAATACAACAGCAGTTCTCATTTCTAAAACACAAACATAAAAAAACGCCCGTCAGGGTAAATGAAAATTAAAGCGGATATTCAAGGCCACAAGAGAGTGAAATATCGTCAGAGTGGAAAGACAGGGATAGAGAGAAAGAGAGAGAGAGAGAGAGAGAGAGAGAGAGAGAGCGAGATGCGGGGGGGGGGGAGCAAAGAAGAACAAGACTAAGATGGACCTTTTTGGTAAACCCTTATAATTTAATCAAAATAGCCTTGCCTGGTAGACTATGCATTATACGCAGGTCTACGATAAGTCGAAAGCCTGTAATGAACATGTTTTTACTCATTTGGCGAGAAGGCTAGATCTATGTAATGTGTGTGTATGCAGTAATCACAGACATAGAGCACTAATAGACTTTAGTTCTTGTTGTTATACATGTGCGATCCAAGTTAATCCGTATTATAAAGTCAAATACCTCACTGACTGCTGGGGGCGGGTAGTGAGGGATAGGCCTACTGGGTGTATGTGTGTGTGATAGAGATAGAGAGAAGGGGAGTGTGAGAGAAGGAGAAAGAGAGTGGAATGAGGGAAAATGGCGATAGAGATAGAGAGAAGGAGGAAGGAACGACAGACGACAGAGAAAAGCACGCGAACAACCTTATTCATATAGCGACCGAAAAGTAGCTAGAGGTATGAGCTTATTAGTGGCAAATAATCAATCAGTTTTAAGCACAGTTTGAGGCAACCCGAGCATATTACAATGCCATTGTTTGGTGACACTCCGTAAAAGTCCGTAAATGTAGGCGGATCTACCAAGATAAAGTAGCCTATGGAAAGGGCCTCAAGAGGGACTGATCAAAGCAGGTCTGCAATAAGCCGAAGTCCGTAATGAACATGGTACATGTACTATTCATTTGACGAGAAGGCAAGATCTGTGTGTATGCGTCAAGCGCAGTAGTCACAGACATAGAGCACTAATAGACTTAATTCTTGTTATACATGTGCGGTCCAAGTTAATCCGTATTATAAAGTCAAATACCTCACTGATTGCTGGGGGCGGGAAGTGAGGGACACTGGGTGTATGTGTGTATGTGTGGGTGTATGTGTGTGTGTATGTGTGTGTGATAGAGAGAAGGGGAGTGTGAGAGAAGGAGAAAGGGAGTGGGATAAGGGAAGATGGCGATAGAGATAGAGAGAAGGAGGAAGGAGCGACAGAGAAAAGCACGCAAACAACCTATTCACATAGTGACCAAGAGTAGCTTAACAATCTACTAGAGGTATGAGCTTAGCTTATTAGTGGCAAATAATCAATCAGTTTTAAGCACAGTTTGAGGGAAACCCAAGTATATTACATTGCCATTGTTTGGTGACACTCCGTAAAAGTCCGTAAATGTAGGCGGATCTACCAAGATAGAGTAGGCTATGGAAAGGGCCTCAAGAGGGACTGATCAACACCATCGGTGTTGTCACAACAAACCCGGTTTGACCTATGACCTAGACCAAGGACTGACCTAATTTTACCCGAAGACAAAATCAGGTCAAGGCCAGTCTGGGATAGCAAAATAACAACCCATGTAGGACTAGATCTTGAAAGGAAAACCCATAGTTTCTAGAATAATAGTTTATGTTTTGAATGATGAAAGATTCTGACAGTATTGCATGATGTTCTCTACAGTTACTGTTGATGTAGCCTTCGCTTTCGACTCGAGCGATTCAGTGCTCTCGGGTCAATCAAAGCTACCATCAGGCAGGCGAGAAGGGT
Source organism: Elysia chlorotica (assembly GCA_003991915.1). Lineage (NCBI taxonomy): Eukaryota > Metazoa > Mollusca > Gastropoda > Plakobranchidae > Elysia > Elysia chlorotica. Next base: position 63,203 of record RQTK01000456.1, read on the forward strand.
GGGCAGTGGAGCTCTCGCCCTCTCTCTTTCTCGGTTCTCCTCTCTCATGCCGCGCGCCGGCCGCGAGTCGAGGACCGAGACGACCGGCTCTGACTTCGCGGAGTAAAAACTAATGCGCATGTCCTCAATGACGAAAACTCTTCTGATTGGTTATGGTCAACCCTGTCTAAGAATAGATCAGGAATTCCTGTATATTATTGCTTGGGTGTCATCTGACGGTGCAATCGAGAACAAGTCTTGCTAGCGCAAACAGAAATTCACTGACGTCGGGACTACGTTGTAAACATTGGTAACTCTAACTTTTGTAAAACATTTTGATAATTTTTGTGTTGTGAAATTCTCTTTTTATGGGACAACTAATAAACTTGACAACTTTAAGTTGTAACTCATGTGTAAGCCAGAGCCTTATAAAGGTAAGAAAAAACATACCATTTAAAACAAGTTGGGCCAGCATGTATTAATTTATGTCTTTTAATTCAGATGCCGGTCTGTCTATAGAAACAATACATAATAAAACATCATCAATTTAGTATCTACATTTTATTTGAATACATTCACAATAGGAGAGAAGAAAAAAAAGGGAAAGGGGGGGGGGGGTAAAAACAAAGCAACGAAAAGACAAAACAGTTAGAAAGTGTTTATAGTTTTTGTTTTGTTGTTTTTTTCGCTTTATTGTAAAAATCTAGAGCCATGTTTTTTTTTTTTTTTTTTTTTACTTTTAGTTATTTGAAATATTTTTTGGTGTGAGGTAGTACTTATCAGTGGACTTCTCATAAAGTAATATAAACAGATTTCAATTTTCATGGAGTTTGTGATATCATACCTGTTTTGTTGGTTTGATTGATTGTTGTTTTTTGTTTTTATTTATGTTGTGTTTTTGGCATTTAACCGACTCGTCTCTAACATCTCTAATTTATTTTTCCTCACAGACAGAGCTGTTCCAAGTGAAAACCACTTGGAATCACACCACTCTGATCTCACCGTACCAACAGTGGAATCAGACCTGATTAACTTCTAACATTGAAACTATTGACGCACCTTTAAAGCTCCTTTACGTTCCATCAACAACTATAACAGTTGAACTCTGCAACAAATACAAAATAAATTAAATACCGTCTTCGAAGCTGTGCTGTTTAAAGAGCTCTTCAACAACGGAGAAGAAAAAAAATCACCTCCAACTACTTCGTATAACAACAACTAAAACGGTAAAAAAAAAAAAAAACAGTTCCATCCCCAGTGTAACTAAATCCGCCACCACTAGCATCATTAGCGTGAGGAGCAGACAGACAGACGGACATGCCTGAACTGACATCTCACACTCTGGTCGTCGGGGACGAGAACGACCCAGGCATGGCTGCTGGACAGATGATGCTCGACGCGACCAGCCCCAACGGGGACGGCCAGGCCATCGAGTTCCAGTGCGACAGTAACGAGCAGAAGATCCTGGCGGCCACGCTGAAGGCGCTGCACAGCGGCTCGCTCACGCCCCTCATCAAGGAGGAGCTGCGCTGCACCATCCAGAGCCGCAGGCTGGCCGAGGGCAAGGGAGAGCTCCAGGTGGAGTTCAAGAGCCCGCCCAAAAAGAAAACGGTGAGTAGCCATAACATTGCATGTTTATAAGTTTTGCACTGTCTTAAACGGGACTAAGTCTAAGCGTACATAACTGGGACTGACTGCTGAGACTAGGCAGTAGGCCTAACAGTAGGCCTCCAATTAGATTCTCGTCGAGGCGAGAATCTGTCTCGTCCATTATGACCTCTCAAGACTAAGTCCATCAACTCGTATATTAATGTCAATGTAACTTTATAGATATTGAATTACTATTTTCAGAGGTGAATTAATGAGAATATCTCAATTCATTCTATTTATAACATTTTTTTTCCTCCCTGTCTCTGCCCCTTTGTGTATCTACACCCCCTCTCTCTTTCTCTTGATATGTCTCTCTCCCTTATATATATCCCCTTTAATGTCTTTCTCTTTCATTCACCAACAAACAAGGAATGTGCCAGGAATATAAGTTCATTGCATATGCAAAATAACTAACGCGAAGCAACTTGAAAATAATACTGACCCTGTTTTGGAAGCTCTCACATTAACGTCATACCTCCACAAGTTACAATGTAGGTAAAATAGGTGAGGGGCTTTTGTTTGATTTCCTAACTTGAGGCGTGTTTGCGACGGCAGCAAATTTCATATTTGCTAAAGACTAGTCAAGCGTGAACCTTTTTAAATAGCTCTATTCTCGATGAACATTATTTGTTCTGCTTCATAGTTCCATCGTTCCGTGGTGCAAAATACGTCGATTTGATAAACACTTCAAGTCTTTGGTTCCAAGTTAGTCGACGGTACCTGAGGAGGAGAGTGCAGAACAGAGAGGCAGCGCAGCGCTTCAGACAGAAGCAGAAGGACACCTCGGACTTGCTGTCAGCTGTAAGTACCGCAGGTTACATGGTTATGAATATCACACGCCACACTGTGCTGGGGTTAAAGTAGCCCTGGGTCTAGGAATAATTTGCGTACATGTACATGTATGGAGCGTTGGTACATTGTATGAAGACCTAGGTATTTGATTTTATCTAGATCGCTGACAAATTGCTGAAGCGAAAAATATTCATTGAAATTTTGAGGATTTGAAGAAGAAAACTACCAACATTTCAACGTGCATGTATTACGAATGTTTCCATACATTTATAATTTACACAAGTCGACTATAAAAAATTTTTGTGAAGAGGGAAAGAGACAGACATACAAGACAGACAGACAAACAGACAGATAGCTAGCTAGATGGATGGATGTATGGGTGGATGAATCGATATATAGATAGATAGATAGATAGATAGATAGATAGATAGATAGATAGATACTCGTAGATAGATAGATAGATAGATAGATAGATAGATAGAGAGAGAGAGAGAGAG
>RQTK01000456.1:77234-100971 GCA_003991915.1 Elysia chlorotica
TAATAATAATAATAATAATAATAATAATAATAATAATAATAATAATAAATAAGATCTTTTTCGGTGACTTTTTGATACTTGATTGACCAAAGTTACTAAGAAGCAATGCCAACATCAGTTACGATTCTTTGCCTATTAAGAGTTTTATGTGAAAGAAGTGGTTAAAAACTTTAAGGTTACCGGTAAATTGAAAAAAAAAAAAAAGAAATATTTACAAAATTAAAGTAGGCCTATCTGAAAAGGTTACTGTTACCGTAAAGAGGGTTATTCTATAATGTGAGTTTCCATGTATGGGAATGATTGATTCGACCTTCACACTCCAGCTTCTAAAGGATTTTTTTTGACGTTTGTGCTACTCGATTAGGTAGTTAGCCTTTTAAATTAATAATTTGCAGATAGAAATATCGTTAAAGAGTTGAAATAATTTCCATTGTATTATTGTGCTTCGATTTAGCACAGCAAAATCCCTCTGGTTATGTCATAAATAGCTGTCATCTAGTACCTCAAATAGGGATTTGAAATAACAGTAACTGACAAATAAAGGTGATACTTTTTTTCCTGTGATAGGCCAACTTTGAGGCACACAAATCCCTTTCAGATTTCGGATCAGATTTATAAACTACAAGCTAATTTCAACCCACCCTATATTCCTATTTTTTCGTTTGTTATTATTATTATTATTTTTATTATTATTGTTATTATTCTTATTATTGACAATCAACATGGTTATGTTGACGATTATTGGTAGAAAAAGGTAAGGCTAGATCTAGATCAACGCTAGGCCCCGAACTCAATGAAAGGACGCCCTTTGAAATCTAGAGCAAGAAAACGTTTGCGAGAATGATCTCCCTTAGCGTCGCCACCTAGGCTAGTAGGAGCTGCTGTTGGATTTTTCTTGTGACTTGTGTAGCTCCCAATACTGTGTCATAAAATAAGTTTTGTGCAGAAAGTACCACGCATACGTTGCGTATTTCTTTGGATTAAAACCATACACATTGCATTGGTGAGTACGGCTTATTATTACATTTAAAGAGTGCAGGGCATTCTATTTCAGCTCGACATTTCTCGCAGTCTATCGCCGCTGTCCTGAGGTCGACTGCCACACGGCAACACTCGTAGACGAAGCAAAATTAGCAGCGGGAGGGGGAGATTACTGTTTCCCATGTATCATCGTTAAATTTAGAATTTACAAAATGTCGACATGGGTAGATATCTGTCTTCTTTTGTAGGTTTCATCAACTTTTTCCTTTCGAATCTTTGTGTTTTAGCAACCAGTCCTCCGCCAAGACAATCCTACCAATACTCCAGTGGCGTGCTTGTCCTATAATCTCCCATTTTGAAGATCCGCTCGACCCCGTTCATTCCCTCTCAGGTCAAGCGACATGTTGCTAAAAATGTGATTGACATCGTTGCGTCCATTTTCATCCAATCGTGTTCTTCCCTTCTCGTTATCTCATGGCTATTTTGGGGTTGTGAGTAAAGATCGGAATGTCGAGCAAATGCGATCTAGCCCAGACTAGTCTAGGCTCAGACTTAACTTCACTTAATTAAGTATGGCGTAGGCTATGGCTAGGCCTACATGTACCTAGCTATGTTTCGTGCTGGCTTTGCTCGATTTTTCGCCCCGTTGGCCGTTGATAAGGTTGCGACCTTGAATGCAGAATGGAAAGAAAGGGTAGCTACTGAATAGATTTAGTACATGTAGAAGTGATGAAACGTATTGGGCGGCGCAGCATTATGCACGTTGTCAAGATACATGTTACATCGTATTTCGTTTCAAACCCTGATACTGATAAAAAAAATGAGCAATACGCGGAAAAGCCAGACATAATTAAGTAAAGATATATCTATATCTAGACTAGATTTCGAATCTAAACCTAAGCGTTTCAACCTCCACACAAACCGAGCGAGACGTTTCAGTCGCGCTTTTGTATGCGCCCACTCTTTACTTTTTATTGTTAGACCTAGTAGGCTTAGATCTATAAACTCAACGAAAAAAAAAATAGCTAGTGTACTTGTTAATCTCAGCATTTTAGTATCAAAGCTCGACCTGCACTCAGTATGTGGCTACACTGCATTCGGTCTATTGTAGGCATGCCACGGGTACTCTGGCCAGACCACAAACTAAAACACACACACACATACACACAAAGGACCAACCACAGACTTGGCCTCACCGAAATTTCATTCACAAGTCGTTTTATCCTGCTACCACTGGGAGGTTTACTGTTCTGCGAAATTTTTGAATGAATGATCCCATTCTAAGCCTATAAGGTTCTCGATCGTAAGCGTTCGGTTTCAGTTTAGAATGTTAGGCTAGTTTTGGTTGGGCACAGTGCTTCGCCGCTTTTGGAGGTAGATCTACATCTCTCTTCCAAAATTATAATTTGGAACTAGGCAGTGCCTAAATCTTGGAGACGTTTTAAAAACCCCGAGAAAGAAGAGCCGCCCTCCACCTCTCTCTCTCTCTCTCTCTCTCTCTCTCTCTCTCTCTCTCTCACCTATTTAATGGTTAGGTACAAATGTGCCAAATCTGTACAGGATAGAATGAAAGCTTTTTTAATGACACGAAGGATGGGCGTCCCTTTTCTCCCCATAATATTTATAGTAGGCCTACATGTGCAATTTAAATTATTATTATATTGTAAAAATTTATAAATTCAGCCCCTTGATGGCAAATAAAAGAGCTGCGTATAAATGCACATGCATATTTTTTCTTTCCAAAAAAATATATTAATCCAGAGAGATATATAAAAAGTATACATTTAATGTAGGCCTTCATAAATTGTTAGCTCTGTGAGTCTAAAAAAAACAACAAAGAAAAATCAACAAAAAACAACAAAACTTTAAAAAGGAGTTGTCTGCAGGCGAACTTTGCCAACTTAACAGCAAATTCGAATTACATTCAATATTTTGGAACGGTTGAGATGTGTGAGAATTCCTCTCTACTTTTGATTTTTTGAATAATAGAAAATTATAAATGTATAAATCTATGACAATTAAAGCACACCCTATCTATAAATGTTGTACAATCTCATAGTTAGGCCTGAAAAGCAAGGATACACGGGGTAAAGTTAATAAAACAAAATGCTTGTTATCAAATAGACACTGAATAAAAATCGTATTGTTTTGAGAAAGGAAATTATTGTTTTTTTTAGAGGGAAAACTTGCGTACACCTTAAAATAGAAATAACCTTTAGTCAATATTAGTGCATGAAATTTAACGTCAATTAGCTGGAACGTATACTACATATTACGGGAAACTTAACATCCATGATTCAGCCAGCCCACCTTGCAGCTGCACACACATTGCTAATGAAGTGAGATGTTGAGAAAATTGTGTAGAAAGTGCAACACAGTGAACGCACTCTTCAGTTGACTCAAATTATGAGTTAAGTTACTTGTGGCGGAAAAAGCAAGGTGGGGGCTTCAGAAGACTTACTGTAAGCGTATCCCTAACCGTGCGTTTTTTGTCCTTTTTTTTTGTAGTTACATTCACTTTAAAAAACACGAAGCAGTGGACAGGTTCTTCATGTGTGTATGCGGAGACATCTGCTCCTCCTACTTAAATTTCCTGAATATTAAAGAAGAAAGCTAACCAATTTGTGGAATAAATGATTATATTATCATGCTTATCACAGGTCTGAATTTTTTTATTGAATATATTCTACACACAATCATTAATTGAACTTAGCATGATTTCCGAATGAACGGTTTAAAGTTTTATTAAAGGAGCCTCATTCAGCTTTAATCTAGTACTGTGCCATTTTTAGAATTCCATGCACATTCACCGCATTACACACAATACTAGCTATGAAACTTTAATTTTATCAATTTATCTAGAAAACACACCGGGAGACGAGACAATCCGTCTAGTTCAATGCAAAAAATAATCTTTTCAGAGAGATATTTGCCAAGGCATTGAATGTGTTAACCGATATATTTTTTTGCTTCTTTTTTCGGTTAAATCTTTCTCCCCCCCTCTCTTTCTCTTTCTCTCTCTCTCTCTCTCCCTCTCTCTCTCTCTCCCCTCTCTCTCTCTCTCTCTCTCTCTCTCTCTCTCTCTCTCTCTCGATTATTTGGTCATTTGCTTTGCTCATAGAACTGAAAGCCTCCATTGCCCCCCCCCCCTTTCCCACCAAAAATAAAAGAAAGGATCTTTAGCTTCATAGCTCATCGAGTTCGGTTGACTACCAATTATCGACGACAAGGGATGACATAATAATCCTGTGTGTCCGTTATTTGCAAATAGCTGTAAACTTTTAGTTTAGATTTTGATTTATAAATGTATCGGGTAAGGTCTTTATGTCCAATAAGAGTCTTTGGTTGTAAAGCTTTTATTCACGTGCATGTAGCTCCAAGGCTAGGTACACTTAGCCAAAATACGGTATTTTGTTAAAGGCTTGGGATTCTAAATTTTTCAACGATACAATAACTATGTATGATGTATTACTTTATTGATCTAACTACCGGCTTTGGGGCCTAATTTTTTCCGGCAGTGGGCAGAGTGCTTGAAGTTGAATTCGATATACTTTTTAAGCATTGTCTTTTTTTTTTAAAGCTGGGGCTTGTTTTAAGGTAGATATAAAGATCGCTCTACCCCTGGAAAAGCATGGTGTATAAAGCTTTATGCACAGAAAAGGGACGCAAATCAAAAGGCATTCGATTTTATAGCAATCTGAATTGCACTCAATTTTTACAATTAAAAAAAAATAAGATCGTTGATCCTCATGTTATGCTTTAAAAGTGTAATTTTTATAGTGTACCCTTACCGTGACTGATAAAAATAATTTAATCCAAGTATTACACGATAATTGTGGGTATAAGTGTAAAACTGTTAGTTACTTGGTTATCTGTTTCTGTTTTCATATAATTGGGATCCGCAGGCGAAGCTTCTCCCCCTCTCTCATTCTCTTCCTTCCCCTCCCTCTTCTCCCATTCTCTGTCTTATTCTCTCTCTCTCTCTCATTCTCTCTCTCTCTCTCTCTCTCTCTCTCTCTCTCTCTCTCTCTCTCTCTCTCTCTCTTTCTCTCTTGGTTTAAATTCCCCTTTTTTCTTATGGAATGTCGTATATTGACTTCGTGGCTAAGCAGTTTATATGTATATATATCAACTCTGAATAAGATTATGGGCAGTTGCAGTTTCAAATCTTTCCATGAAGATTGTGGTCTTACAAATGATTAAATCTAGTTCAGCTGCCTCGAGGACAAAGTATTGAAATGCAACAAATTTCATGGATGGATCTTCAGCAAGTTATTTCAATGTCAAACTTTTATTTTTTAAGATTTTATACTGAGATGCATTTTTATTTATTTCTTTTTTCTTTTTTTAAGAAATTGAAAACAATATAGGCATACAATTTTTAATATAAGGAAAAAGATAATAATGCTTTAATTGTACTTGTTCTGCTGTCTCTGTCAACTGCAGATTTTTCCAAACATTTTTGTTTTGTCCTCCGACCAGATGTGTGGTGTTGTTCCACCCTGCAGCAACCACCTTCACCATCATCATCATCACCACCATCACCATCACAACTACCACGATCATTGCTATGATGAGCAGCACTGTGACAACCTCCGTCCACAATCAAGCTGTCCCTCTGGGGGACTCAGCCCCTGCAACTGCTGGTGGCACCCTCCCTGAGTCCCCGTCACTGTCCACAGCCGCTTATCAAAGTGCCATGCTATCCCCTCCTGTGAGAAAACCAAGCCCTACACCTGCTGTTCTGTCCAGCAGCTCCACTCCGGCCAGCTCTGGGCAGCAGCGGCCCATTCTGCCTGCACAGCCACGCTCGCCTCCTAAAGGCTCTCCAGCGTCAGAGACAAAAACAAATATGTCTGGTCTCAACACAAAGAATTTGGTAAATGTCTATCTGCTAAATTAAAAAAAAAAAAAAAAGAAATCAGTTATTTGTTCTTATGTTGGATGCATTATGCATGACATAACAATAAAAAAAAAGACAAATTAGTTTTCAGATTAGATTTTTTTGTACTCTAGGTTCCTATGTTTATTTTGCATAAGTTCATTGTTAGTATGTTAAAAAAGAATTAGGCTGTTTCACATAATGATTCTTTAAGTATTCTTTTCAAATTGTTTTCCCTGTTTTTTTAAATCCTAAAAAACAAAGCATCGCTCGTATTGATAATTGAACCATTTGGATTATGGAGAATTTATAACAATTATTTATTAATACACACATTTTGTACTGATTGATGCAATCTTACTTCTTATTTATCTTTGTATATGGGACGCTGCACAAAACTATTACTTTATGTAATTGAAGGCATTTAAAATGAAAAGCTGGCATTCCTTCTTAGTGCCTTTCCTTAAACTAATAAATGTTGTTAATATGTGTAAATTATTCATAGCCATATCGATTATTATCATTTTCTGGTTTTCTGTTAAACCAAATAAAAGTAACCACTTTAAAACTGGAAAAAACAACAACATATTTTTTGTTTGTTTGTTTAAGTGCATTATAAAGATACTGCCCTTCCTGTTTCAATATACTAGATTACAATTTTTTAAGAGAAGTAACATGAAGCATGGGTGGTGGAGTGTATACAAACCACCTTTTGTGGTCACATGGCAAGGGAAACAAATCAATTAAATACTGAAGGCAATAAAAGACAAGTTACCTCAGCTTTTATATAAATACTGTTAGTTCTGATTTTCACATAATAATGATGTTAATTTAAAAAAAAAAGGCACTTGTAAGGTCTTGACCACTAAAAGAGAAGGAATGTCTTAATTATTGTTTATATTCAGTTGAATGAAATATTCGGACTCACCATCAATGAAACCATAAAGAGGACGTAAATGTAATTATTCATTAATACTGCTTGTTTTGTAAATTTCCACCTTTCAAAAGATGATTTTGAATACATTGTTTTCAGGATGAAAAACTTGTTGCAGCAACACTTGCCACACTGAATTCAGGCACAGCTAGCAGTCTCATCAAACAGGACTTGAAGTGGATCATCCAGTCAAGGCGCAAAGCTGAGGGAAAATCTGAACTACAAGTTGAATTCAAGAAACCTGTTAAAGAAGAGGTTAGGGTTTACGTCCCTAGCTGAATCTTAAATTTTTGTATTTATTATCTCATTGTTAAGAAAATATTTTTGTTCTGTTTCAAACAATTCAATTTAACCCAAAGACATTATTTCTTTACTACCCTTATATTGCTGAAAACTGACATCACTGTCCCCATAATGATAATCTTAGTCAATGTTTTTATTTAAAAAAAATCTCTGTGTGCTCACAGTTTCATCTGTACCTCTTTAACTTTGAATTACATTTGTGATTAAAATTTCAATGATCTTTTTCAACTACTGGTCTTTACAAGAAAAATCAACCACAGTTAATGTTTTCTCTTCAACTTAAATAGGAAACATTTCAACAAATTTTAATGTATATATGTATAAAAAAAAATTGAAATAGTATTTACGTTGATTATATTCATCAATTATTCATCTCAGAGAAACGAAATTAATTTAGTGCCCCTATACACTATGGATTTTATCAAATCACTTTACTTCATCACTCGCAATCAGCCTAGGTGCTGTAGGAGCGTTTGTCGCATGCACTGCCTGCCACATTCCTTATCTCAAATTATTTTAGTTTGATCCATGTGGAAAGACTTTTGAACCTCATGTCCACATTTATTAGATGTTCATTGTAAATGAATTAATAACAGAAATTCAAATAAAAATGAATTACGCCTACGTGCTGTGAACATCTATACATTGGTCCGCTGTCCATGTTTTTGGCCATTTTTTGGTCTTTTTCTGTGCCACGATTTGGTAGTTTTCTGTGAAATTTTAAACTGTTGAAGACTTTTACTCCAATCAAATTTCTGTTGAAAATGATAAGAGGTGACCTGAGTCATGCAAGCTTTGATTATCAGTTCATTTTGCGATGTTGTGATTAGGACGAAATAAAGGAAGACGACTAAAGGCAGGATTTTCCAATCCCTGCAGCTTTAAGTGGCTAGAAGGGAAAGTAGTTGTGAAAATTGATCCCATTGAGTGTTGTTGAGTCAATTGTGAAAACTAATGTAAAAGGGAAAGCACTGTGCACCTGCTCTCCACACTTCTCTGAGGGACATATTTAGAAGCTAAAATTACAAAATTTCTTCAGCTTCATGGGGCTGTTTTCTCCCCACACCCCCACACTGAAAATCAGTGGATTACATCGAACCTGAGTGGCAGCCCTGTTTGTGATAAGTTGAATTTTGTTTTGTTTTAAACCATAAAAATTATGATTTATTGTTTGATCAACAGCAACTTACCTCGGAAGAAGTAGTCAAGCGCAGTCGCAGGAGGGAGTTGAATCGTTTGGCTGCTCGAAGATCACGAGAAAAGGGTCAGAAGCGAAAAGACATGCTCGTTGAGGTAAAAATGAATACTATGTATGCAAATGCCATGATTAAAAGAGCATTGTAAAATACACTGAATAATTGAATCAAGAGTTTTTACAACTATTATTATAGTTAATTTGTTAGTTAGAACTTTATAGAACCAGAACCTTTTTTGCTTTTGTCTTGAGAGGTAAGGTACTTTGCTTTACTTCATTACAGGAACATAGATTTATTGATCCTCTTGAAATAAGAAAAAACATTCATACATATAGGTTTTATCTGTTAAATTAAATCTTAAATTTTGGCGTGAGAGAAGAGAAAATGTAACATTGGAAACACTTTGACATTCGTGTGGAGATGTATCATTTATAAAGAAAAAAAAACAACACATTTTGACCCATTTAATAGGCAATTTGAAAATGTGTTACGAAGTCATGTACAAAAAACTTTATGCTATTAAACAACTAAAAAAAAAACAAAAAACAAAATTAGATTTGCCAAAATTTTCACCTTTTCCTTACAGGAAATCCACAAACTGCAAAGCCACAACTCAGAGCTTTTGGATGCTCTTAACAATCTTACTGAGCAGCGGAATCAGATCATTGACACACTCAGGCAACACATGAAGCAATGCTCTGACTATGAAGCTACACAGAAAGCTTCAGTTGGGCTGTCTCACCGCGTTCTTAGCATGCTGGGCTTCCCCACAGCAGAGGCTGAAGTGCAACCCCCTCAGGCAGTTCAGCCAACTTTATCTATTCCTCCAGCGCCAATAGCACCAGCCCAGCATCCTGCAGTGTCTGAAGTTTCAGGAATGTCTGCACTGTACATCAGCACATCAGAGCATCCAGTCCAACACATCTTGGTTTGTAACCTTCAAATAAGTCAATTTTTTAAAACAGCGCCAATCACTTATTCTTATTTCACTTTGAATCAATTTTTTTGTCAAGGGAATAGTTGCCCAGGCGAGAGAGAGAAATGAAATGGCAAAATAAGCAATGTGTTGACGTTTTAGGTTCTATTTGAAAAAACAAACAAAACAAGCTTAGATGAACAAAAACAACTTCAACTCTTGGACTTTACCAAAAAAAAAAAATTCTGTAATTTGTAATGCAATTTACTTTCTATTTAAGGCTAAAGATTTTCTTTATTTTTAAATTGATTCAAATCTAGATTTTGCATCTAACATTGAAATCTATCTCTAGGTTCTGATAATACTTTAGGTATAGACTCCTAATCTAGGCCTTTATCCAAAGTAGATTAAGAAGCTTAACTTCTTATATCTGGATTGAGATAGATATCTAGTTTTAAGTAATTTTGATAATGTCTGTTAAGAAGGACTTATTATCAATAAAATTCCCTATCTTTTAAATAACTCTTTTAATATGAATTTGAATTTTGCAGACAGCTTCTGTTTTGAGTTGTCGATTTGTTTTAACTTCAAAGAGCATGTAGCTCCCCCCCCCAATCTGAAAACTTGGCACACAATTCCTGTTAAATTCGAACAGAAATAAGATGGTAAAAAATCTTCATAAAAATGCAATCATAACTTAAGGATATCAACAGAAGTTTCAAACAGATTCTTGTTCAGCGCTCTAACTTTACAAAACAAATTTCAATTAGTTAACTTTGAAATTTTGACTAAGGTTTAAAAAGAGTCCCCATTTCATTTTGAACTTAAGTCAAGATTCGGCAGAGTGATTGGTGCATAAAATTTCATACTATTTGGTTAGAGCTCACATGCAGGTCTAGGAATTGCCTTTTTATGAAATGGACACACCCAGACCTATCTATATTTTAACCTTGACAATGGCATGATGATAGTCATATATTATTTTGTATATCTAATTGCTCTTGAACCTACGGTGTATTCCCAGTAGTTTTTTTATGAACAAGCCATGTTGATAATACTCTAATATTGAGCAAAAAAAATGAAAAAAATAAAAAATCTTAGATTGATAACTTTATGGAAGGCTATGATCACATTAACTACGAAAAATGGTCAATGCTTGAATACTTCTCAAGCCAAATATATAGGGGGAAAGGTCTACAGTCATTGCATACTGCCTGTTCTTTTTGGTTCATACATCTCATTCACACCAACAAAAAAGAGGGATGGTAATAAATGCTATGGTAGAATTTTAACTGCACCCTGATCAAGTGAGGTAACCACCGTCATGAACAAACTGTTAGGGTGACATTTGGGTTAGTTTTATTTTTTAGAAGATAATTTTATGTAATCCAAGTATAACCAATTCTCAGTCTGGCAATAATAATAAAGGATAGCACTATTTGTGAAACAAGCAAACTTATTTTAACTTTGATTCTGTTTTTGTTCACAGAGTCCTGGTTTAAAGCAAATTAAGAAGGAGTTGGGATGTTGCCCTCCATCTCCACTTGTGTCAAACTTAGACAGAAGTTTAGGATCTCTGTCAAGTCTGTTGGAAAAGGAAACTGAGCCACCTTCCCCATCACTGGAATCTATACGTCTCAGCACCTCTTCCAAATCTGGAGAAAAATTAATCGGAGTAGATGAAAGTCTTTCAGAAAAAACAAACATTCAAGACATGCTTCATTCACCTTCAACAAATCTGTCTGAGATGCCAGCACAAATAATTTTGTTGTCTTCCTCAAATATGAATGCCCCTCTTCAGTTAGCCAGTCCATCTTTTTTAAGCTATGCCATGGGGACAACAGGTCCCTCAAATGTTGATTTGAGTCTTTCGAAAAAGCCATCACAGATGATTGATTCTAAGGCTTGGACAAATACATTATCATCAACATCCTCTCATGTAGCAGTAAATTTCCAAGTTCCAGTTTCAAAAGAAGGATCACCTTTAGTGCCAATACTCCCTAAACCAGACAAAATCAATGAACGCAGAGCAAGTTTTACAGCATGTTTACCAGGTAAAGGTGAAGAGGGAATTGCAATGCTTCTGCCACATTCATCTTTAATAGGCTCTAGCCCTACAACAACACAGTCAGCTCCTTCTGACTCTGGTTTGGGTTCATCCCAGGAGGAATGTGGTGATATGAGAGGCGAGGAAGTAGTGCAGTATAAGCACAAGTTAATGAAGCACCGCAAACAGCATTCTACTGACTTCACACATCCATCCCGACGAATGGGAATAGTTGGAGAAGGGAAAGAAGCAGGAGGGAGACCCTCTCTTTTAGAGCGTAGCTTTTCTTTCCCCAGCTCCCGTTGTGAACAGCTTCGCTCATCATCAGAGACATTTGAGAGCCAGTCTCATGGGATCTTTACAGCATCCGGTTTCTCAGGTAGTTCACATCCTTCCTCCAGCTCTGTGGGCTTCCAAAAACATTTGAACAGCAGCAAAGCTATTTCAGGAGTCTCTGGCATGTCTCTTCCATCTCACATCACATCAGTAGCTCAAGCCTTGGCATCTCCATTATCATCTTCGTTTTCATCATCAGAAGACCTTTCTGTTTCAGCATTAAATACAGGCAGCAAAAAAATGAGCAGTATTTTAAAATTTTATGGCTCCAATACCACTGACCCTGAGAGCATGCGCTCTGTAGGTGACACAGCTATGGAAGAAGAGAGATCAGTGGATGAGGGGAGTCAGGAATGGGCAAGCCCAATGGATACATGGCCACCAGCTGGCTCCCCGAGATCCAGTCATCGGTTTCCTTCACGGTTTCCAGCACAAGAGCGTCGTTGGTCTGTGGATGACTATACTGTCGGACCCCTGAATTTGAGCAGATGCAACTCACAAGATGACAGCTGTAGTGTAGTTGATAGCAACCATAGAACTGCGTCATCTTGTAGCAATAGCCCCACCTCTCTACCAGGAAGTCAGCGGAACACTTTCCATTTTGGCACGGATCCCTATAGCTAGTGAAGTGCCTTAAATAATTCTATTTTTACATTTGTTTTAGGTGTTATACAAAGTTTTAGATTAAACAAAACTAAATCCTATCAGCTTCTTGAGTAATTTTACATTTTACTCAAGTATGTGAAATCAGATTTTATTTCAGATCCTTAGTATTACTTGCATGGTTCAACTGAGTTCTATCAAATGGGAAAAAGAATCATTAAATCTTTTTTTTTTTTTTTCATTTAATGAGTTACTTTCCATACAATTTTGCTTTTCAAGAGAAACGCCTAAAACTTCTGCCACACCTATTACTGTCGGTCTTTGAACTGGATAATGTAGCAGTTTTTACCCTCTTTCTTCAAATGTCACTAATCAGAGAATGATAGTCCAAGAAGACTATCCTGCAGAATGAACTTTGGAATACATTATGATTTATACTGTATCAAGGCCCTGTAACAAGCCTATAATACTGTATAATTTTCTTTTGAAGGTCAAAGTTATAATATTTAGTATCTGCTAAATAAAATAATTCTAAAAACCTATAATTTAGCCAAACAGATATATCATAAATAATCTTTAAATATTTGAAAACAAAATGTCCTGCAAGGTATTTTGAGAACCCATTATTTATGGATTTGCAAGCTGAAAAATAGTGTCTCAGTGTTGCTAATCTGAATAAAAAATACGATAGTTTGAATGAAATATCTTATCAGCCTTTTTTGACAATTGTAATTGTAGGTTTTAACACAGTCAGTGTGAATTAAAAAAGCTAAAACATTCCCAAAGCTAATGAAGATGTTTCTAGTCAGCTGTACTTATCAACTAAGAATAAGACATGTTTAGATTCATCATTTCTTCTATAATATGTGGTATTACATGCAGAGACGTCAATCGTCGGACATTTAGCGGGACAGTCTCCCTTTTTGGTATCCTGTCCTGCCGTCTGAACCGCTATATAAAAAATACCGTTTTGTCCCACTTTGAGCATTGAAGTGTCTCTTTTTGGGTAGTTCAGGTTGGCAGCTCTGTACATGTAATTACAAGGTCATTGATATTCTGCTCCTAGTAGTTTAAGTGAAAAGGTTACTCTATCGTGATTTGAAAACTTGATAATTTAATTTGTTGATTATTCTGTTTTCAATGTTGTTAACTGTGTTTGCAAGGTTGTAAAAATATGAAAATCAAGGCAGTTGACAGTTGTCTAAGATCGTTGAACCTTTCTAAACCTGCTTTGTCTGCTACAACGTTTTAAAAGTTATAGTTAAATGAATAAAAGAGTTTTTATAGCGACTATAGAATATTGATTTCAGCATGAAAATTAACATAAAAAGTTATGAAAATGCTCATGTTGTATTGTTGAAATTTATTTGGTAGACTCTTTAAATAAATATAAAATTGTATTGGAATTTTTCATTTTGTTTAAACTTGTAACTGGGAGTTCAAAAAACTAACTCAACACTACCATTTCCTTTCTTAAACAGAATAAAACATAGACATCCTGGTGATCAATTATTCTTATAATTACATTCTGATGAGACTTACTTTCTCCTTATGAAAATTTTGTATTTTTCTCTTCAGAAACGCAACAGAAAAATAAAGCCTATGATGTTACAGCGTGTCAAATATCTAAAACTATTGTAATAGTGGAAAATGTGCACTGTCAACACCCTTGAGGTTAAATCACTGCTGAAGTTATATTTAGGGGACATACTCGAAGACACCAGCTTTTGTAACAAATCCCCCCAGTTTTGTCCCCTTTTTATTAGACTTTTGAAAGTTTATGAAAGGAGGTTCCAGGAAGAGACCTTCTAGTCAAGGGGAAATAAACATAGTAGTAGGCATGGTCTAGGTTTGTTTATCAGATAAGAATCAAAATGTTATTGTTGTTTTAATAATAAACTGTATAAATAGAATGATTTGTATCTACTTTAGTAGTTTCTCTAACAAATTCTGTATTAAATGTCTAAAATCTATATTTTATTCTGCTCTGAAATATAGCTGCTGCTTTTAATAGGTATTGTATCCATATAGTCTGAAATAAATTCATAGATTCCTCTGGTATGTAAGTAAAATAATTTTTAATCCTTATGCACAATGTTTGGTTTGTGTGTCTCGACAATATACAAAAAAATAGGTGATTGCTTTACGCATGCATTTGCATTTACCCAAAAAGAATTGTTTTACAGTGCACATGAAATTAATGTTGAAAGGGACAACATATGCTGAATAATACTAGCCTAGAGGAAATGCCATCTCATCAATGCATGCAAATCTTAAAGTTAAGCTGTGATATATTTGACATACATGTTTCTGCTTACCGGCCTTTGCATTCGTGCTTTGTGAACATTGATACATGTCTTGCAAGTTTAAAATAATTAAGTTGGACACATTAACATGTCTGAAGCATTCTTTGTATTTTTTCTTTTTCCTCAGTGCCACTTTAAAACATTTAGAAAAATTGAAGCTATACTAGTTGTTATTGTAGTGGCTCTTTTCCTCAGTCTCACAAAGGGTTGAAAGTACAGACTAAGCTGGCTTGTCTTCTAATCTGATTTTATGCTATACAATTTGGAAGTGATAATTATATAGAAGCAAAAGGTAGAAAAAAAAAGTATGTTTATAATGTTATTGTTGTATTTAATCTTAACTTTACTCTGGTGGTAGATTCAGCAGATTGTGTGTGCGAATTATAATTAAATATTTCTTGTCAATTAAAATAAAAAGTGTAGCTTTTGCTCGAGTCACATTTTACCAATAACCACAAGCTGCAAAACATTGAAGCAATCTGAAGGATTAGTTTTTTGTTTTTCTTGTTAGTCTGTTAAAAAGGACTTGTCACTTGTGCTAAGAGCTTGTTGCTTAATTTGACACAACCTTTTTTATTGCCCAGGCTTTCACTAAATATTCCAATACAAATTGCAAAAAGTTAGTGTAGGATATAATAGGAAACACTTCACAAACACAATTTAAAAACAACAACAAAACAATAATGTATTGTTTTTGTCCACTGATTTTTCTTCCACTTAGTTTATAATTGGAGACAGTTGACACAAGCAACTTTTACTGCCATTGGATTGTACATTGTATTACTGTCAAGTCGAAATTGGCAATCGCAATTTTTTCCTTTGTAGTATAAATCGTGCTTTGAGAATTGGAAAAGCTTCTCCACCGTATATTTTTATGAAGTAGTAAGTAATAAGTTTAGAGTATCTTTTTTTATATATAAAACTAGATGGACAAGCGTTAAATAATAACATTGGAAAGAAACAATTTTATTGGCTGGCCGCACACCAGTTACTTGGACACATGTTGTTTTATAATAGGAAAGATAGATGAGTTTTCATAATTATGTCTTTTTTGTTTTGAAAATCATATCATTGTGAGGTAATCTTAGTCCAAGCCCTCAACAAAAAAGCTTTAGTCCTTTTTATCTTTATGCCATAAAATGTTTACTAGGTAGTATTCAAAGTTTTTATCACTTTTTTTCTACGAAAAAATTTTCAGTGCTCTACTGTTTTATGTACACGTGTACTAATTTCTAATTTACTAATACAACCTTAAGCAACCTTGAACCAAGAATGTCTTAAGTATAGAGTGCACAACTTTTTTTCTTCTGATTTGTAGTCCTGTAATTTTCATTTCCACTGTAAGTGGAAAAGGGATCATTTCAAATTATATTTTTGATATAAATACATTTTTCCCCTAATATCTTAAGAAGGAGCACAGACAAAGGGAAAGTATACCTTTTCCTCCAAAAGTTTCATTCATAAATTTTTCTTTCCTTTGCTTCAGATTAAAATGACTTAAGCACTGGACTGAATTGTTACTTTTAGTCTCTCAAACGTTTTACACTCCTAACTTGAAGTCTTCGCGGGCAGGGGCTTCACACATTGGGGCTTTGGCTGTTGCTTTTGTTTAACCTCTGCTATGAAAGCAGTCAGTTCTCTGTGATGCTATCTATTCTTATGATGTCTACTTTTATTGGCAATCTAATTTCTTTCCTTGCAGTCTTCTCAAGTCATTACCTGGTGCTCTAATCATGTTTGTTTTTTTGTAGGGAAAATGTCTGTTATGGTATATCGTGGACAATTTTTAGTGGCTGATTAATTCTGTTTTGCGTCATTATTTTTTTTAAAGGTTATGTTTGAAATTTGAAGTGGAATGCATTCAGATTTTCTTTTTGAGTCTCTAGAGTTATGTTAGATGTGAAAATAATGCCAAGAAATGTAAAATGCCAGGGTTGTTGTTGTTTTTTTTTTGGTACGTGGGTCACTCTTTCAGCATTTTAATAAAAAAATTGTCCATGGATTGATTGATAATAAGTTTAAGAGCCATTTTCTGCCAACTTGCCTGATGAGTGTTGTTTGCCATGTTTTATTGTTGTTGATTTTATTTATATTATTGCAACTGCTTTATATTATATAAATAGGGCTCCTTTTCTGAATCCAGCCACAATTACAACTGCCATAAATTATTCATACAAAAAAAGTAACATTTATTTCTTCCCTTCCATTCCTTTCTACTAATAATATTGTGTATATATTACAAATATCGGTATGTTTTTTTTAAAATTTAGAATCCCATGGTAAGACTGTTTTAATCAAATTTTAAATGTTTGTGTGACTGAGTGTATATGTGTATTTTCTCTTATATGCTGCTAAGGGTTATATAGTAAAGCAATCTTATTTTACAAACTCTTACACAGCACAGGTGATTTTAATATGAATGTCAGTGTTTTTTCAGTTGTTTTCTGTTTCTTTGTGTACACAATGTCAGATTTAGAATATATGATAGATAAGGATTAATTGACATTTCATCTAGGTTTTGGTGTGACATGTATGAGGGATGCTTCTAAATTTAACAATATTCTTGAGAATAATAATATATTTATTTATATAATGAGAAAGTAACTTTTGGTTTCTGTTTGAAAATTCATTCAACTTGGGTCATACAAGATTTCCTTTGAAAGACCTGAATCTTCCAGTTGCTGATTCCTATTGGGTTGCTTTCTTTTTTATTTTATAATCATCATTAGATTTCTTTACGTCGCATTTTTTTTTTAAGCTGCTAGAATAAAATGAAAAAAATTCAGATTAACTTCTTTTATAATAGAAAAAATTAGGGTTTTAGAATAAAGAAGATTTGATCAGTACAATATATCTTTAGTTTAAACTTTTTGATTGCTCGTTCAGATAAATCTATATCTATACAAAATATCATAACACTACACTATGTTTTGAGTTTTATATTTGTAACATGACCATTATAGAATTAACAGTGTATGTAAATAGGGATACATGGGATAGAGTTTTCCAGAATAAACCAGGTTACCGGTTTTGAAGGATAAGAAGAGAAAAAAAAATTGTTGAACTTAAATGCATGGTTTTACAATCATGTGTTACCAGTTAACAAAATCGCATTGTAAACTTTTAACATACAATAAAAAAAATTGCAGCAAATCAGGAAAGTTTTCTCTTCACCCCCTTCCTCCATCTTTTACTTATACTAAATATTTCATTTGCTTGAAACTGCTCTTTTTAAACAGAAATGTTCATCTCTGAATTGATGAACATTTATGGAGAGCAAAAATATGTAAAGCACTCTTTTACTTAGGGAGGTGATCTTCTTTAAATCACTATTGGTACCATTAAATTTTAAAATATATCATTTTTTGATATTTTGCATTAAAAAAAAAAGACAATGAGAAATTATAAAAAAAAAATAGTAGGACAAAGTTGCAAAGGCCACAAGATTTTGTTACATGAATCATTTGTATATACACATTTATAAAGATAGGTATTACATGTAATAGTTTTGAGAGCGATGAGAGCCTCTGTTTCAACACCACTTCCAACTGACTTTCTAATCTGCTTTAAGAATATCAATAATTTGAGGATGTTTGGCAAAAGAAATTATGCATTTAATACTATATTTTCATTTTCCTCTTTGCAAAGGCAATGCTAGTGTGTATTCCTAACACACTTGCATCCCAAAATAATGTAGCTGTGTAGGTAAAAAGCATCTGCAGATTGAATTAGTATCTCTGTAACTTGATAAATTTAAACGGGTCTGCTCCTAATCAAACTTTTCAGTGTTACTAGACTGAACCCTCAGATGACTCCATGAGTTCATATATTTTGCTTTTTACTCTTTTACCCTTTATAGCAAGGTGCTTTGGATTTTTTTCTTTTCATCACTTCTTTGTGTTTGTCATACAATTTTTTCCAACAGTTACTTTAATGATGTTGATTTAGTGCATGTATCAAGCTTCAAACCAAATGACTAGCAATCATCGAAGTGTACATATCTAGCTTCTGCTGCTGAATTTTCTAAATGTTAAAACTAGAATATACTAATGGTTCGTTAAACATATTTTATACTTGCAGATTTCATCTGTTTGATTTTACACCATTCAATGCCTAATCTGTCTTTAATATATCAATTCTCTGTTGTGTTTGACAGACTCTGTATGATGGTATTTGTAATGAGTGTGTGAAAATGCTGCTATTTCTTTTTTCATTGTGTATGATTGAATATTCAATAATAGTAGAATTAACTATTTTGAGAGCAAGGTATAAACACTGTTTTCTTTGAAATGCCATGCTGCTGCTGTGACTTTAAGGATTGCTCAATTTTAGTCTACACATAATTTTATTTGTTTTGAAGTTTCCCTTATTTCTCTATAAAAAAGCATACTTCACCTGGTTGAAACCTACATTTTCATTGATTTCTTGAGATATTTCATTCTATATTTTGTAATCTTATTTTTTGTCAATGTACATGTATGTCTTAAGTGAGTTAAGAGAGATAATAAAAGATGCACAAAGAATGTCTATTACCATGTCTATTTACTTGGTGGGCTTTAAATAAGAACATTTCCAGAAATGATATCAATCTGCAATGCACCAAATTGGCTCCACTCATACAGCAGATTTTAAAATGATTGCCATGATCAATTTTTTTGTACAGCGAGATTGAGGCATTGCGATGTAAAAAAAAAATTGCCCCAATCTCGAATGGAGACTATAATTATGTATTTAGAACAGCAACTGAGCTCAGTATTATTTCCTTAACTTAGCATAGCCTCAAAGCAGGTTTAATAATTTATCAACATGCATTCATGAAACAAATGACTTGCAGAGAAGGGCATGTTAGTGGTCTCAATACAAGTTTTAAGCTTTGTTGGACTGACATCAGAAAGAAGTACAAGAAATACTGATAGAATAAATGCTAAAGATGTTTATTAACTTAAAGAAAAAACAACAACAATGAGACTGTGCGTTTTCTGTTCTTCTTTATTAAAATTACCAATCGAAGCTAGCAGATAACATCATTACTTGTAGTCAGTTTATTTAAGGTAAACCAGAATGCTCATATAATTTAATTATTAGAACATGTATAACAAAGTCACACATACACGCTTACAAACGTAAAGACAATATATTACTAATCATTATCATTTATTTGTCGCATGGCTTTTTCTTCTTTTATTTTTATTGCTGAGTTAGCTATTGCTATAACGTACAGTTGTGTGCAATAGAAATCTTTAGGTAAGTATGATCAACTGAAAAGATTGTACAAACCACATGAATCTCTAATTAATACTGACATCTTTTTACTTCATTGAGTACATATTTGGAAGAGGGTTCAAAACATTATTTATAAAACATTTTTTTTTTTAGTGTAGAAAGTAATGTAGTCTACTGGTTTGTATGATCATCCACCTGTTATTCTGAGCAAACTTCGTGATGTTGAAATATAAGAAGAAATACTCTAAAGGGATGAGCTCAAACAACTAAAAACAGCTGTCTGTTGATTTGGAATAGAGAGGGTGAAAGAGGTTGCTTTATAGGAAATACTATCCGGTTTCGAAACCCATTCACCGTCATCATCATCCCTCTCAAATAAAAAGAGAGAGAGAGAGAGAGAGAGAGAGAGAGAGAGAGAGAGAGAGAGAGAGAGAGAGAGAGAGAGAGAGAGAGACACAAAGAGAGAGGCCGAAGAGAGCAAAAACTAGGTGTGTGCCGCTCATGTAAGCAAGGTTCCCGGTGATTATTTTAGTACCAAAGCAACGATTATAAATAGGCCGCCCTTTAAAGTCTTTATTATATGACGACTTTAAACGCAAGGCGCTTCTCCCTAGCATAAGCATAATCATAACAAGAGAATAAATGGAAAAGACATAAAAATCAAGTTAAACCAATTTTTATGAAGAGCAGGTTGAGATTATTTTTTGTACCTTCTTTTCTCTTTTCGAAGAGAGAAAACTCGCAGTTTGACAAGTCCTAGATGCCAATGGAGTACAGTGTATCGCATACGGTGATGAGTCCCAAGACTAACGTCTGAAGGACTCATCTCCTCAGTCTATCATATACTGATCCCAACCGAACCAATAGGGACGAAATCCGCAAGTATATTTGCGCGATTTGAATTCGAACCAGGCATAAACCTCCCGAACAGAAAATCCAACACTCTACCACTTGATCTGCCCCCATCCACACTTTTTCGTGCGGCGAAAAAAAGAGTGTTGTTTGTGCCTGCCAACTTTAAAGTGACAATACCGCAAGCGCTTGACGACACGGCGTGGGTTACTGGTCCGACTGGCGTACTGGGCTTATCGTCTGCCGCGGGAGAACCCTCAGACTCAGAGCCTGTGTCGGAAAATCGATAGGACTTCCGATGCTTTGACCAATCAGCAAGCGAGATGACGTCGTCTCGCCGTCAGCATCAGATTTAACTCGCGTCGCCATTGCTCGGATCTTCTGGAACTAGGCGGCAGCGACCGTGACCCAGATTAGTATCAACCAGTGACGTAACGGATCGATATCTAGCAAACCAATCAGAGAGCGCGGCATCGATGGCAGTGACAACAGCGGCAATGGATTGTAGTAATGCTTTGGGGAGTGGGGAGAGGGAGGTCATAGCGGGAAGTGGGTAAGGGGTGAACAATAGGTGGCGATAGTAGGTGGTGGACTAGTAATACCTCCAGTGAGTGTGTCGAGAGAGAGAGGGAGAGAGAGAGAGAGAGAGAGAGAGAGAGAGAGAGAGAGAGAGAGAGAGAGAGAAAGATAGAGACAGAGAGAGAAAGGTTGTTGGAGGTGGGTGTGAAAAAAACATGCGAAACCTGAATAGAAAAATGAGTGCATGTGTCTCCTCCACATGATATTTTCTTTAAATGATTATCATGGACTACCAGCAAGTTGTTTATTTCCCTCTTAGTCTTAATAACTGAAGGTAACATGTGTTTTATCCCAGGAGTTAGCATGAGTGTTAATGGGGAAAATAATTTTATATAAAAGTTGGTGTAACTTTCAAGTAATCCAATAAAGAAGAAAAAAAAATTCCCCACGACAGTAACTTAAATCTCAAAATCAATTGAATACGTAAATCTTTACCACACTTCAGTAGCAGTTGTATAGATATTATATTTATCAAAGAGAAAGCAGCATGCTGTACTTTGAGTGATTCGAAGTTAACTATGAATGCGTCTTTTTTCTTTATTTGAAACCTCTCATCTTTTTTTTCTTTTCTATACTTTACTGTGCTTCATCCCCCCCAACGGTCTCTATGTCTCTCTCTCTCTCACTCTCTCTCTCTCTCAAGTTCTCTCTGACCATCTCGTTCCCTCTCTCCCACTCTCTCCGTTTGTCGCCTCTCTCTCTCTCTCTCTCTCTCTCTCTCTCTCTCTCTCTCTCTCTCTTTATCTTCCTTACCCTACACCCCTCAGACTCAAGATTGGCTTGTTGTAGTAAATTTTGTATAATGTAATATATACTAATAAATAAGGGCATTACCTTTATACCTATTAGTAATATATACTAATAAATGAGGGCATTGCCTGCGCCCGTTTGAACGTCAGCTCTGATATAAGCAGAGTCCAATTTTTTTTTAATTCAACAACCTCTCAGCGTTTCACACGCATAAACAGCGTTGAGGCCACATTATTGGTTTGACCTGCAGGTCTCTGGGCTCTAGATAGCAGATAGCTTGTGTTATTACAATAATGTGATGAAGAGTTTAGCAACGGTTTGCTTCCATAACATGTAATCTATACAATGTAGAGTTTTCATTTTAAGTTTAAGTTTATTGCTTAGCATCCAAAGTCAGCACTAAATAGGCTATATAGTGGACGGGTCCCAAAATCTTTTTTGACCAATCGTGGGTTTCGACCTGATACCGAAGCGTGTGTAAAAATAACTGTGTAGATAGTGTTGGGGGGAGGGGTATACGATAACAGCTTTTCACTTTAATACCATTCAGCCTTACGTCATGTCCATTCTCTCCCCGCGCCCCCAACCCCAATACATGAATAAAAAATATACACTCATTAGATAAATTAAAAAAAAAAGATATTCAGTAGTCCCAAATTTTTTGCTTGTTTTTTTTTTAACTTAACTACACCGTGTCCAACATTTATATTATGTGAAGAGAGAGAGAGAGAGAGAGAGAGAGAGAGAGAGAGAGAGAGAGAGAGAGAGAGAGAGAGAGAGAGAGAGAGAGAGAGTCAGAGAGTAAGGTGAGAAAGAGAGAGAGAACAAGGCAGATGGAGAAAAAAGACAAAGAGAAACACACAAACACACAGAGGCAAAAGGGGAATAGAGGAGTGGTCAAGAAATTTCAGGAGAGAAATGACCACTGCTGATTGTATGCGACAGATGTCACCTCAAGGAATTGAAATACAACGGCGAGCCAATTGGAACTCCACAGACAAGGCAACAAAAGGAGCCCCCATGCATATAATGATATATTGTTGTTCGTTAGCATCAGGCCAGGTTCCATGTCAAAGGTCATTTTAAGTACAAGGGTCATAAAAGGGCATACATAAAAATGCTTCAATATCAGGGACATTCATCATCATCATCATCATCATCATCATCATCATCATCATCATCATCATCATCATCATCATCATCATCATCATCATCATCATCATCATCATCATCATCATCATCATCATCATCATTATTATTGTTGTTATTAACAGTCTTTCCCCTTAAAAAATTTTTCGGGTATCTACAGCAAACCGAGAGCCTAGAGTAGACCTACCTCTTTGTTGATAAGTACTCACATTTTTCCTCTGACCGCACTTTTTTCCAACCATATCCCCACATATCCTCGACCAAGCGACCCTGCCCTGCCCCTCCTGCCCTGTCCTCCCATGTTGGTCGGTTACTCGAGGTCACGCGATGCTGAGACGCTGACCCGATATGACCACTCCTTGCCAGTCCTTGGTTGGCGGGGCAAGCCGGCCACATGGACTTAGCGCTGGGGTTTAGCTAACGAGTGTCAATTCAATGTTTGAGATAAAGGCGTGGGTCAGTTCGAACGCGCGTCAACACTGGTGGAAATAATGGTGAAAAACTTGAAATGGGAGCGGCGAAACGCGTGGATTCTGCATAGAAACTGGCGCCTTCTCCCATTCGTAAAAGGCAAAAAAGAAATGATGTTGAAAAAATAAGAAGCAAAAAGAATAAAAGTTTTGGGCAGAATCTAGCGAGTCTTTGTTCGAGTCATCTGAACGATACTGGGATTTTTCTAA
>RQTK01000456.1:101517-116792 GCA_003991915.1 Elysia chlorotica
TCTGATACAGACAAAATTTATATAATCCCTTTCTAAAGGTAACACATTTAAATATATCAAATAACCAGATATAATGTTAAGTATTTAAAAATGTTATTTTGGAAAGTATCCTATATGTCTACTCTATACAAGGTTATTTGCTTTATCTAATAATTATGAGAAAACACTAAATTAAACTACATGTAAGGATATGTAATTAATTGCATGAAAATTCTGACCTGTTTTTTTTTTTTATCAACAAATATACTCTATAAATGTAGAACAACAAAAACA
This sequence comes from Elysia chlorotica, assembly GCA_003991915.1. NCBI lineage: Eukaryota > Metazoa > Mollusca > Gastropoda > Plakobranchidae > Elysia > Elysia chlorotica. Next base: position 101,791 of record RQTK01000456.1, read on the forward strand.
ACAAAAACAACAACAACAACAACAACAACAACAACACTGACAACAACAACAACAACAACAACAACAACAACAACAAAACACACCTCTGTTGTTTCATTTTTTTTTGTTAGTGAAGACGAAAAAAGATAAAAATGAAGAAGAAAAAGGAGGAGCAGGAAGAGGAGCAGGATCAGCAGCAGCAGCAGGCGGATGTAAAAGAAGTGAACAAACTGGAAGATGAATAGAATACACATTTTTTAAATGATAAAAGAATGTAAGAGGTAAAGAAAGAGGTAGGACAGGAGAAGAGGAGGTTTAAACTAAGGCCATCATAATTATACTAGTTATAACACAACCAAAGAGTCCCGGTATAGATGAAGCTGTTTACTTTAAAGAAAGAAAAATATAGTAAGGCTACAAATCAAGAATTTCTTTTTATTATAAACTGAGCACTCTGTCTTAATATACATTTATGGTATATTTAAAAGATATTTTAGTGTGTTGGAAGACTAGACCCGAAGTCTCGGCGATGAGGTAAGACATGCGCATTACTCGGAAAGGAATAATGAAAAGGACTCTAACAGCAGCTTTATGCGCCAATTTTTTTTTCAGGAACGGTGGCGGGAAAAGAGACAGATTGGGAGAGAAACAAAGCAAACACCCTCCCTCTTTCAAAAAAAAAGGTTAATCCAACGAAACCCACCAACCGGACCTAAAATATCCACACCAATCAAGAGCTCCAAAGTTGCGGTTACTTCCTGCAGGTCTTCACTTTGTCATCATCTGTGTTAGTATCTCGGCCCTGGAGGCCTCTACCTTGGATTGGTCAGGGTGAGCGGGGTGTGGAATCCCACCAACAATCGCATAAACTAACACACTGTGATAGCTCTAGTCCAAAGACGAGCTCTAGGCTCATAGTGATTCTAATGTTATCTAAACACCAACTAAAAAGGAATACAAAATATTTGCGTTAAAAATGTTAAAATGAACCAGCAGAGAGAAAGATCAAAATGGTCAGAGACTGAGTAGGCCTGTGAATTAATTTTCAATTTTCAACCTTTTATTGTATCAAAGTTCTGTCCAAGCGAATAAAAGTTTATCAAGAGTATGAGAGAGAGAGAGAGAGAGAGAGAGAGAGAGAGAGAGAGAGAGAGAGAGAGAGAGAGAGAGAGAGAGGGAGATAGAGAGAATGGCGGAAAACTAGATTAAATCAGGGAAAACGTTATAAAAATTGAGTGCAGAAAAAAAATGTATGTAGCGATAAGTATTTATCATAATGAAATAAGTATGGTGCCGACTGACGCTGCATTTGTTTTGCATTTACGCTGTATTTGGTAATTTATACTTTTGTAATCATAATTTGTATTACTAAGACTGTTTATAATGTTTAAATGTACGTTCGTCCATGTACGTCTATCTATAAGTTTGAAATGAATAACATCTTCGATTTGGGAAAATGCAATTGTTAAATTAATCAAAACATTAAACATGTAGGTAAGTCTAATACATTATACACGAATAATCTAAGCAAAGTGAGAGACAGCCCAGTCTATTGGTTCAACATAACATGATGTAAACAGGCATGGCCGTCTTTCGTGAGACGTAAACAGAAATTTCTGAAGCCAGTCAACGTAGACACTTCCCCGGCATTCCACGTTCTTGCAAAGATAACAAGTCACTAAGTGCTTAATACTACTTATCCTTTCACATTCAATTTGTACATTTTTCTTCGGTGCTCCTTTTGTTTCTACTTCACACTTGTTAATGACTATAATCAGATAGTTTTATTGTTTCGTGACACGCAAGTTGAATTGAGAGAGAAAATGATAAAAATGCTCAAAATGAAGAGCATACAATGTAAAATAGTTAAATCAAAAGATGAAAGAAAAAAGACAAGAGAGAGATAGATAGAGAGAGAGAGAGAGAGAGAGAGAGAGAGAGAGAGAGAGAGAGAGATAGAGAGAGAGAAAGGAAGAGAGAAAGAGAGAGAGAGAGAGAGAGAGAGAGAGAGAGAGAGAGAGAGAGAGAGAGAGAGAGAGAGAGAGAGAGAGAGAGAACAAGAAAGAAGAAACATAATGGCAGAGGAGTGGGTTATTTTCGATGAAAGAGTTATCATATTTTCGAGTACAGACAAACTCAGAACTGTCAAAAGGAAAAAGAAATAATAGTTTAAGGCATAACTTACAAAAACTAAGGAAATTGAATTAAAAAGAAACAAAGACTTGTATAATGCGAGCAAAGCCGACAAAGAGGAAATATCGGAACATTATGTAAATCGCTGGCATTGTTATATGCATAAAATATCTAGATTTTAGATCCACAGAAACCGGCGAGTAGCGTCTGAAACTGAGGGAGAAAAAGCCAGGGAGAGGAGCGGGCCTAAAATGTTGTTTGTATATTGTGTTGTGTGGACATAGCGCTGTGGGCGCTAGCCTCCCTGAATCTGCGCATTTGGCGAGACAAAAGGTGCCCCTTTATAATACTCTCGTTATTGGGTAGGTGATGGATTACCTACTCTAAATCTTCGCAAGTTTATTCTGCTTTGGATAATTTGCTGTTATCGATTCATTCCTGATACATGTATTACTTTTATTAGATTGCAATGTGATGTGTATTCACGGGAGATAAATTAATATTTATTTCGTTTGTAACTAAATTATCAGTATACTTAATGTTTGGCACTGTCGTAGGATTCCGAATTTGATACAAATATAATATACATGATTCTCAACATGAACAGAGTTAAGAAAAATAAAAGTGTTTCATTGGTTTAAAAGGTTAATAAACGTGGAATAATTATATGGATCCAATATTGATCAGGCATCACCTACAATGCAAAGAAAAAATGTTCAGAGGCCGTGAATTTTTGTCCCTGGTCACAAGCAATACAGTCCTGGTTTGTTTTTCAGTATTTCTACCACATTCCCCATACATAACAAAGGAAGGACAAGACAGGACGGAACGTGACTACAAGTCTGATTCATCTCGGCAAGGATGGGCCGAGTCAAACCACAAACTTTTCCCGCCATAACCAACAAAGACACTAGCCAGGCCAAAGGGAGACAAAGATTATGAGCCAGTAGGTACCAAACAGAGTAGCCTGGACTTGGACTGCAAGGGTATTAGATTATTTCAGTGGACGGCTTTTTCCGTCATTAACGTTTCTTCAGATACCCTACTGGATGTAGGAATATTATAATTCAGTACTTAGTGGAAGGGCGGATTTCTAGAACTATTCTGCGAATAACGTGAGTAAGATATTAAGGAAAATTAATTAAAATAGATATCTTGTTGATGCTAAATTGTTAATATTCCCTTATATGTTTGATGACTATACCACTATTTTTTTGTTTGTTTATGAATAATATTTTGCAAAGGTTTTAGTTCTCTATAGATCATGCAACAATGAAAGTAATTGAGAGGCTGAATGGAGCGCTACCAACAGTAGGTTATTTGAACATGGCATGGAGACAGAAATGTAGGCGTGATTTCTTAGAGGCACAGTGTATTTAATATATACTCCTGAATTGCGTGAATATAAGGATCAACAATTTGTAGATGATAGTAATGAAAGAAGCAAGCAGACTTTTCAGAAAGTTCAAGGTAAACACAGCCACGCTCTTTTTTACAACGTGTTCTTAAAAAAAAACCCAAACATACCACCTAGTTAGGTCGCGAAATTAAAAAAAACGATTCTCCATATAACTATTAAGAATTCATTACCAACAATTCATAACGAAAGGATAGGCAATGGTTTGTTCTAATTGTTCCTTGCTCCCCTGTTTTTCCGTTGGTGCTGTCTGATTTTTTTTATCTACTTCCTGATTATTAAGTCTGGCAAACCCTACGAAATCCTTTTAATGTACCGCTAATTAGATACTTGCGGAGCAATGCATAATTATTATCTTCTTTGTAATGTCAGATATCATTTGCTTGACTCCACCCTATGTTTTTCTTTCTTTTAGTTTTCCTCTCCTGAGATATTGAGAGAGATGGAGATAGATAAAGGTAGAAAGCAGTGATAGAAAGATAGAAAGCGAAAGATGGAGAAAGAAAGAGAGAATATCATTTTGGAAGACAAAGAACAGGAAGAAGAGAGAGATATAGACAGACAGGCAGGTAGACATGGAGAAAAAAAAATAGAGAGACCGGGGGTGGGGTGGGGCGTAGGGGTAGAAACCGTTAGACAGACAGACAGACAGACAGAGAAATAGAGACAGGTAAGATAGTTTTATATCTCATCATGTTTTTATTTACTCTAGCAGGCCGTGGTGGTAAGTGGACTTCACCCTTCCAGCTCTACAGTCTACACTGCGTACTGGACTGATCAGCGCACGCTGGCTGTTACCACGGGAAACAAAACATGTCTGAGGACGAAGAGATCACATAGGATGGTATTGGTAGCCCTTGTTGTGAGAGCGGTATCTCTAAAATCATGTTCCCACTTGTTTTGCTTTACATTCTCATCGACTTTCGTTCAGTAACTAAAGCAAGTCATCTCATAATCTGAATTCATCTTAGAGTATTCTGATTTTGTACAGATTTGAGGAACTATCTTTAAATGACAGAACAGGGATAACAGAATGTTTGTCTCAGCTGGCCACATTATACTGACACTTCAAAACGCTTCAAAAGTGTAACAGCTGCTAAATTTAACTCGTAAGGACTTTGTGTATTTCTGTCCTATTGAGCTTATCTGTTTCCCTACTAATACTTTGGTCCATACGCTGCAAAAGTCCTCTTCCATAAACAAAACAAATTGTCTTTATACCAAAAAACAAAACAAAAACAAAAAGCAACAAAAAAACACACAACAACAACGCGGTGGCGTTGTGGTTAGACCATTGGCTTTCGTCGCAGGAGGTTCGTAATTCGACCCCTCGCTCTGTCAGCGCCATTTTTTCCTACTGGACCAGGTGTCGTCGATGTCAGTATAGTGTAACCAACCAAGCACAGGAACTTCCTTAAGACCTAGGAGACGTTAAACTAAGAGAGAGCTTGTTTTCCCCGCACAAAGACTCAATTTAAGGATTTGAATTGACCCAACATAAATAGGCCCCTTTTCCTCCCTAAAAAACGATGAATGTCAACATCGGATTTAAGATGTCGATGAGAATTACTTTCATTTTATCCCCTCACTCCAGATACTTCCCATTTTTCTCCTGTGCCGTGCAATATTTTCGAACAATATACTTTTTTCCTCATTATTTCACAGCTTTTGCGTTCTCACTGCCATCAACCCTCCATTTTCTTATGGTTATATCTGCGGACAACCGTATCCCCTTCCTTTTACCAACAAACCCCCCTTTCTTGTAATTTCAAAAGAAAAAAAAATACAAAATTAAACAACAGAACGTGTCGTCTTTCCTTAAACTCAAATTCAAATTAAAACCAACCTCACGAAATAATTTTTTCCGCATGTCTGAGAACGACCTTGACCCATGACGCAAGAAACCTGTTCTGGTGCCCTGGTCTGGCAATCGTTTCAAGGCAACAAGAAAATAGAGACTTGGCGAGAACGGTAGCGAAAACAAAGACATTAAGGGCGTGCAGTCATAGCACTATTCTATGCTCACGGAGAACTCCTTGCGTCAGGGGCGTGATTCTACCATCCATTCTGGCCGTGCAGCCCGCAAAGCCTGTAATCCGCTGAGGGGAGACAGTGATGAAGCGGCGGGTTACATCAGCAACTCGCATTGTGGCAACCCTGCAGTCCCTGGTTCCCCAGCACTGGCCGCCTCGGCAACAGGTCTCCCGGCAAGACGCACACGTGAGCACACACACGGACATCTGGAGATATTTAACAGAATACGTGTAATTCTTTCGCGAAGCCATACCAGTCAACCCCTCTCATCTCTCATACCCTCTCCCAACCTCAACGCTATCAGAAATCCTTTATTTAATAACACATGTATAGTTTTAACTAGATGTCTTTATTCTCTCTTTTTTCGGCTCACGTAGGAAACGCACTCCGTCCAGTCTGGTTTTACTTTTTGGGGTTTCTCCCTTCCGTGCCGTTTGTTTAGTCTATGTGCGTGTATTTTGTTTTGATAATAGGCTTTTCAGTTTAATACAACCGTTTTTTATGCATTCCAAAGTCGTCTCGGAACACCGTCCGATAAAACTATTATACGTGTTCACACTTATCTCTTTTACCTTCGGCTGCCAAAACGGACATTATACATGGTATATGTATTAGCTGCACTCTTTCACGTTCTCTTACTCGTAATCCACCTTCCTCCTTGCGCCCCTCTCTCTTTCTCTATGTCTCTCTCTCCTTTCACTTCTGATCACTTCCAAATGGTATATTTCCGAGATTTTAATGTAAAATAATATCTTATTTGTATCACTTTCTATTTTTCTTTCTTTGAAATTATTTCTCTCTATCTTAATAATAGCCTACATAGTGTTCATCGTTGGACGTTAAGCGTGCAACTCGACTCATCTGCCTGTCTGACTATGTCTCTCTCTCTCTCTACAACAACAACAACAACTACAACAAAACAGACAACTTAAAAAAATAAAGAAAAAAAACACAAACAAACAGCAATTTAAGTTTATAGTTGTTTTTGCCTTTTCCATGAAGCAAATCCATTAGAACTCAGTATCAGTGATAGATTTGACAGTCTGAGTCTGAACTTTGAATGCTTTCTCACATGGATTCCAGAACCATACAGTAAAGGAAACATGGTTTCGTAAAGAGTTTCATATCAAGACATAATAAACTCAGAGGTCAGAATAGTTCATTAAAATACGTTACAAAGATAAAGAGAGAATTTAGTTAGATACACCATACTTTAAAAAGTGCATGGGAGAGAGAGAGAGAATTACTATCAAAGACTGAAAACCAATAAAAAATCCAAATTCCCCTTTCACAAGTCAGGCAACTAACAGTGAACCAGAGATAGATAGATAGATAGATAGATAGATAGATAGATAGATAGATGGATAGATAGATAGATAGATAGATAGATAGATAGATAGATAGATAGATAGATAGATAGATAGATAGATAGATAGATGGAAAGCGAGGGGGAGAGATAGAGAGAATGAGAGAGAGCGCATACAGGATTGTATCTTAATAAAAGTTTAAGAGTTGAATGAGTTCAAGGGGATAAAGAAATATTTGAATTAAGAATGAATGTACAGTGTTTTTATACTACGTGTATTTCATACTAAAGGCCTGCACATTTTTTGTGTATGTAATTGGAAAGTTTGATTCAACAGAATGGAAATGATTTTCCCAGTGTTTAATCAAACGTTGGCAATTTTTTTTCTTTTAAAAATGTTATGTATCTTCCTATTGTCATTTTCAAATGGATAAAAACAGACTTTGCTATACGGCTTAATCATCTCTCTCTCTCTCTCTCTCTCTCTCTCTCTCTCTCTCTCTCTCTCTCTCTCTCTCTATTTCTCTCTCTCTATGACATACTCATTAAAAAATCTCTTGATCATCGCACGTGATTTTCACCCATATTTGCGAATACCATTGTTATTTACACAAAGTCATTGCGGGCGTGTTTCTCCCCCCTCCCGTCCCTCCCATTTCATATTAAAGCTAAAATATTCCTTTTCTCGTCGTATTCCTCAATTGAAATTTGCACTTGTACATCTCCCTGCAGGTTCCAAATCACACAAACACCCTCGGCTCTGCGCATGTATCCCCTCAGTAAAACACGCACTGTGACAACCACACGGCCCCTCCCCTGCTCACCCGCCTCGCGGCCGGGTCCCTTGGTCTGGCGCTCGCGCTGACCTGCCGAGCGTCGACCAGTCACGCCAGCCATGCGGGCGCGCGCCGGGGAGGGCCCACGAGAGGGATACACACAGGAAGGGAGGGAGGGAGTCCTTGGCAACAGACAGACGCCGCGACGCTCGAGGTGCGTGCGAGGGGAGCTGTTGCGTGGTGAGTACCCTACAACTTTTATAATGTCTTCGTGTCTAGGTTTGTCCGATATGACATTTAAAAAAACACCACACAAAAAAAGCAAATTAATCAACCTATAAGTTTGCTTTTCGATAGGTTTGTCAATATTTATAATTATGTACTCAATGCTATTGTAACTATGTAACAGTATTAGCATTACAATATGAGAACAAAAACAAAAAAACCCCAAAAACAAACTAAAGACAACTTATTGATCAAATAATTACTATTTTGAAGGTCGATGTGTTCAGTAAATATAAAAGAAACAAAACAACAACAATAACAATAACAACAACAACAACAACAACAACAACAACAACAACAACAACAACAACAACAACAAACAAAAAAACAACAAAACAAAACAACCAAAAAAAAAAAAGAAAGAAAAAAAAACAACAACAAAAAACAACAACTTATCAGTGATAGATTTGACAGTCTGAGTCTGAACTTTGAATACTTTCTCACACGGATTCCAGAACCATACAATAAAGGAAACATGGTTTATATATAAGGCAACAAAATCTTTATTGATACTATTTTTATAAGCAGCACAAAATCAAAGATGACGCCTCATAAAAACATCATGTTCATTGCACTTTTAAGGATTACTATACTTTGGGTTTTTAAAAATCGATACATCTCTGGGCACTTCCCATTGTTTTCTAGACTTCTCTCGTTGTAGTTTGCATTATTAGGATATCCGTCATCAATAATAATAACCAAGGCCTAATTTCTAATATCTTTATGTTATATCATGCACTTTGATAGCATTCAATCAATTTGCAGCAGTGGCAAAACAGATTCAATTATTTGGCACCCTCATCATTATTTTTAATTATATTATTTTCATTTGAATGGTTTTAAACAAGTTTTTGCCTTTGAGAATAAAGTCAAAGAGATACAAACTATTCACTTAGAGTGTATTCTATTTTTACAGATACAGATATGAGTTTTAATAATAAATCCAAGAAAAGAGATAGATCTTCAAAAAAAAAAAAAAAAGAGAAAGCAAAGAATAGGGCAGTTTCCTACAATGTTAAACTCTTCCCATTTCATAATTTACCATCAAGAACTAAATACGATATTATGAAACGTCAAAGTTGTTACAAGTAATGCTTTGACAAATCGGGCAACTAACTCTGAACCATTCGCAAACTTATCAATGAAGGTTATTTTTTTTAAATGTGAGATAAAGAGAAACACAATGAGAAAGAGAGAGAGAGAGAGAGAGAGAGAGAGAGAGAGAGAGAGAGAGAGAGAGAGAGAGAGAGAGAGAGAGAGAGAGAGAGAGAGAGAAAGAGAGAGAGAGAGAGAGAGAGAGAGAGAGAGAGAGAGAGAGAGAGAGAGAGAGAGAGAGAGATTATTACATTTAATTTTTTCATCGATCGATCGAAAAGCTCTTCACAAATTGACAAAAACACATGCGCAACAAATGATGAGACCTAACCTGAAGTAAGAACAATAATATACCACAATTACCACCAACACGCCAGAGTTAGTGAAAACGTCACACCAAACCGTGCACATGTCCATGCCGCTCCCTGTTTAGACCAAGCTGGGGGTAAGCCAGGGTAACCTGCTTTCCTGGGATGAGCCATGCATTAAACATCAAAGAGCTTGAGTTAGGACATAGCTTTACCTTGATACTAGCGACCATGTGTTGAGAGGGGCTTGTACACTCATTAGTAGGGCTAACAATTGATTTTTTTTGTCTGTTCCAATGGCTACTTTCAATCCATTATTGAAATAGAACTTGATTTTTTATTATACATATCAAATTTAGCCCTTGTAATTAGGTTAAACGGTGCATTGTCTGGAAGAAGTCGATGATTATGGTAGAACCAATTTATTGTCTATCAATTTTTTTCCTACGAAAAATGTTTTTTTTTCTTTTATGATTCTGTATGATTAAATCATGAAATTTGATCGGATTTTCTTCTATCTTTTGATGAGACTCTTCTTTTCTTTCCGATTCAGACTTCGTTAATTTGGAGTGGAAGATGACTGGATAGTCTGAATGAGAGAGAGATAGAGAGAGAGAGAAAGAGAGAGAGACAGACAGAGACAGAGAGAGGGGAAGGGATAGAGAGAAGAGAGAAAGAGAGAAGAGAGAGAGAGAGAGAGAGAGAGAGAGAGAGAGAGAAAGAGAGAGAGAGAGAGAGAGAGAGAGAGAGAGAGACAGACAGACAGACAGACAGACAGACAGACAGACAGACAGACAAACAGACACAGAGAGAGAGGAAGGGGTAGATATTCAAAGAGAGATTAAAGAGATAAAAATAGAAAAATAGATACATAGATATAAAGATAGATAGATAGATAGAGAAAGAGAGAGAAAGAGAGAGAGAGAGAGAGAGAGAGAGAGAGAGAGAGAGAGAGAGAGAGAGAGAGAGATTACCGCTCATTCTCTCCTTTCCCCTCAGCTTCTCAATGCATCATGCCCGATCTAAAAGTTGCCAATGAGCAAAAATAAAATAAAAGGAGAAGTAGGATACATAAAGCGTTCTTTTTAGAGAGAGCGAGAGAAAGAGAGAGAGATGGGGGAGAGAAAGGGATGGAGAGAGAGAGAGACAGAGAGAGAGAGAGAGCGAAATACATAAAGAGAGAGAGAGGAGGGTATGATTAATGGAGAGCGAGCACCTGATTTTTTACGTCAACTTAATTTCCAAATAACCTTATACGTAGCAAGTGTCCGTTTAACCAAATATCACGCCTTTGTTGAGATGCGAACCTTGGACTTTCTAATACTAAACCGAACCCTCTATTGACTGAACTACCTCAAGTATCGCTTCAAATGTGTACGGAAATTATTTCTGGTTTTATCTTTTCACCACAGCTAAAGCTAGAAAGAGAGAGGAAGGGGTAGATACTCAAAGAGAGATTAAAGAGATAAAAGATAAAGGATAAGAAAATTAAAAGAAATAAACGTTTTTGTTAAGATAACTGCAAAGCGTAGACAACGAGAATTAAGAAAAATAAGGAGAGCATAAAAGGTATACAAAAAGACAAAAAAAAAGGATACTTAAATGCAGGTAAAGAAATGTGTTTACAAGTTATTACGTCTTAATTTTTAATTGATCTTCCTTTTCGATTGTTTCATTTTCCCCTTTTAGACAAATCACATGCATTTTCGAATAAATCTCTCAGTTATATTTGCTAGTGTTTGTTTCCTCTCTTCTCAGGAAATCCTCTGTTTTCGCTAATTTCTGTGGATTCATTTCAAGATGGAAGAATAAAGATCGAGTGATAACCGTGAGCCTGACAATCATGTGACTACAGCTGGCCAAGGGAAGCTGGACTCAAGCTCTGATGATGGATATGTATAGCACGATGGTGAGTACATAATTGGGTCGGGAGGAGGGGGCGGGGGTAGAGCATCGACCTCCGACAAAGGAGGTCCGTGGTTTGAGTCTTGCTTTGTCGGCCCCGTTTTTTTTCCTCCTACAAGTTTGGTCGGTGCCAGTTCATGTACAATGTGAACGGCCAAGTCTTGGGTATCCTGCTGTGGAGCTCCGTCACCGAATAGAAACATTCTTCGGACATAGAAGTCGCTTTACCAGGGGAGAGTTTGCTTTTCCCGAGCTAAGACAGGATGGGGGAGAAACATTAAACATTCAATAGGACTATGGTAATCATGAAGGCCAAAGAGATTTGACGTTTGAAAAAGACAGAAAAAAATGCAAAACGGTCCTTATCTGTGGCTTCTGTGTTACAACTAATTGCAGTGTGTGGTTTATTGGAGCAGCAAAAGAACCAGGAAATTGAGTTATGGATATGACCAGTTTAAAAAAGTGACAATATGTTTCAGATTTAATGCCACGTAGGATTTCGATAGGAAATGCTCCTTTTTCTGTCATTATATTCATTTCTTTTCTCTTTCACTGATGGAAGACCGACTTATGTCATAATTATACACCTTTTTCTTCTTTAACTTTGGCTTGAAGTGAATGAAGTTTTTCGGTCCACTCCCCATTACTCTTCAACAATATAATGAAATGATAGTGCTAAAACACTGGAACAATCAATACTGGAACAATGATTGCAAAAAACAACAACAAAAAACAATTTAGATAAACCTCACCCACTTCTCTATCACACCGTATCGATGACTACGCGTGCCTTCGTTTATTCGCTGATCTGGATTACTCGCAGGCTGATAAATTCAAAGAAAAAAAAAGCATTTCAGATACTATTATAGTGTTTTGTGTTTGTGCCTTAACTCTAGCAATCTTAGAAAGAAAAAATGGCACACACGATTGGTGCGGTGACGCTGATGTTGGAGCATGAGGTTCCACCGCAGGATTCCATGGAGAGGCCTGTGTCTGTATAATCATGTAATCGAATCCACTCCGGACCCCCGTCGCCGTATAAGACTCTTCTGTAGACGTTAAACTCAGACTGAGCTTTGCCTTCTCGGACCAATAAATATCCCCTGAGACACAAAGAATGCCACTGCACGAGGTCTTAGAAAGGTTAGGGTGATCTGTTATATAAGATACGTTGGTCTCGGCTGCTGTGACATACGGGTAGAAAACTAAAGAGAAAACAAAACAAAAAAAGAACCCACTAGTAAATAAACATACATTGAACCACAGAAAAGCAACAACAAACAAAAAAATAACCACCAAAAGATCTAAAAGAAATAAGAACAAACAAACAACAACAACAAACTACAAAAGACAAACAAAAACTTAACAATAAGAAACAAACAATAATGTATTTTATAATTAAAAAAAACACGTTTTCTAAATAAATCTGTGTTGGTCGTTTGTATCTATTTTCTCATACAAACCTGCCACGAGATCAAACAACAACAACAACAGCAACAACAACAACAACAACAACAACAACAACAACAACAACAACAACAACAACAACAGCAGCAGCAAGAAACATTAAACATTCAATAGGACTATGGTAATCATGAAGGCTAAAGAGATTTGACGTTTGAAAAAGACAGAAAAAAATGCAAAACGGTCCTTATCTGTGGCTTCTGTGTTACAACTAGTTGCAGTGTGTGGTTTATTGTAGTAGCAAAAGAACCAGGAATTGAGTTATGGATATGATCAGTTTAAAAAGGTGACAATATGTTTCAGATTTAATGCCACGTAGGATTTCGATAGGAAATGCTCCTTTTTCTGTCATTATATTCATTTCTTTTCTCTTTCACTGATGGAAGACCGACTTATGTCATAATCATACACCCTTTCTTCTTGAACTTTGGCTTAAAGTGAATGAAGTTTTTCGCTCCACTCCCCATTACTCTTCAAACATAGAATGAAATGATAGTGTGAAAGCACTGGAACAATCAATACTGGAACAATGATTGCAAAAAAACAACAACAACAACAACAAAACGAATTAGATAAACCTAACCCACTTCTCTATCACACCCTATCGATGACTACGCGTGGCTTCGTTTATTCGCTGATCTGGATTACGTGTAGGTTGATAAATTCAGAGAAAAACATATTTCAAATACTATTATAGTGTTTTGTGTATGTGCCTTTACTCTAGCAATGCATCTCAAATGCGAAGAAGAAATGGCACACACGATTGGTGCGGTGACGCTGATGTTGGAGCATGAGGTTCCACCGCAGAATTCGATGGAGAGTCCTGTGTCTGTATAATCACGTGATCGAACCCGCCCTGGGCTCCCGTCGCCGTATAAGACTCTTCTGTAAACGTTAAACTCAGACTGAGCTTTGCCTTATCGGACTAATGAATATCTCCTGAGACACGAATCATGAGTTCTTAGAAAGGTTAGGGTGATCTGTTATATAAGATACGTTGGTCTCGGCTGCTGTGAAATACGGGTAGAAATTTAAAGAGAAAACAGAACAAAAAAATAACCCACTAGGAAATAAACATACATTGAACCACAGAAAAGCAACAACAAACAAAATATAACCACCAAAAGATCTACAAAAAATAACAACAAACAAACAACAACAATAAACTACAAAAGACAAACAAAAAATTAACAATAAGAAACAAACAATAATGTATTTTATAATTAAAAAAAACACGTTTTCTAAATAAATCTGTGTTGGTCGTTTGTATCTATTTTCTCAAATGGTACTTTAGACAATATTTACATGTACTAATTGCTGCTGGGAGTTGTAATATCCAGTTGATCCTATCTTTCCAGAAAACATTTAATTGATTTCAGCATATTTGATTATATATTTATGTTCTTTCGGTTACAGTTTTTCTTTTAGTTTTTTAGGATTTTAATCCGAGAACTCATACTTTTGTTTGTGACTGTAACAATTATTATTAAAAAAAATCTCTTGTAAATAACGGTGTTTCATGTCAGCTATCTCACAGTCTGGCTGTTCATACTTTGGTGTGCAAACTTTGGACCTAGCCCAAAACTGTATGGATGGTTGGATTCAATTTGTGCACTCTCTTAATTGATCGTACCCAGTGACTGTAAAAGTTGTGAAGATAATCTGCATAACCACTGCATTCCAATATGGATAAAATAAGCAGGTAAAATTTGGAGATTCCCCAACCCAAGTCATTCGTAAAATAAGTCAATACAGAGGTTGCAGGATCAAAGTTGCCTTGATAAAACATACCCAAAGCAGGAATGTCTGCGACTTCGGTATGCAACGATACGATTTTGGCAGTCATATCTTATTGCGAGGCCATTTAGATCTGTGTCTGATTATAAGATGATAATAATTATTCGGAAATCATGTAAATCACTATTGTGGTGATTCAGTCATTAAACTTTGTAGAACACAACCGGTATGAAAATCTATTTTTGTTTTCATTGATTTCTATGCGGCCATGCTGGCTGTGGATCTGCAAATTTACTGCAATCAAAGATAAATAACTGCAGGGCGAGAATTCTTTTTTTATGGTTTGCTCCCTTTGTCCATTCAACTTTTTTCCCAAGGCGTCGAAAGAAAACGGGTCATAGTTAATTTCTTACTAAGATTACTTGTACTTGATGTAATTAATTTTGAGATAACAGTCAACCTTTAAATTTACATTACGAATAAAATGGTAATTATTATTATTACTATTATCATTATTATTATTATTACTATTATTATTATTATTATTATTATTATTATTATTA
>RQTK01000456.1:145904-162974 GCA_003991915.1 Elysia chlorotica
CCCCCCCCCTCCCCATTATTCTCAATGAATACTCCCATTCTTATTTCAACCAATTTCTGGAGGCCTCACAGTGAACCTCCGCTAGCGAGCACCCTCTGGGGTCCTGGACTACTGGTCCTTTACTAAGTGAAAGGAAGGGAGGCCACTCCCACTAAAACCTGGTCACCATTTTTAGCTCTCTACTGCCTGTAGACAAAAAAAAACGAATCTCGCTTGAGAGTGGTCATATTTCGCCTGAAAGGATACGAAACCGGAGGCATTAGCGGCAGAGAAACGATAAGGCCGCAAAAGACACAAACACAAAAAACGTAAGAGGACAGACAATCGTGAGAGGAAATGGGTCGTTTGAGGGTGGGGTGTTTGGGGCGGAGGGGGCGGGGAGGGTTGGTAATTGGAAGAGGGAGAGTGCAGTGAGGGTGTCTTGGGTCTTCTTCCCAGCTGTCAGATTGGATGCGAAGACTCGCTGAGAGGAAAACTAGCAGGCGAGAGAGGAAGAGGACTCAACTCAAACGTGGTGCGAAAAGAGGTCAGGCCCAGTTTTTAACCAATCAGCAGGCCCGAGAGAAAAGATGGCCTGCCTGTCGGCTTCCCTGGTCCCTGGTCGTGTGGCCGCGTCCAACATCGGTGACTAATCGTGTGTCTGGCTGGCCGACCAGTCAAGAGGGCAGGGGGGGGGGGGGGGTGTGGGGTGGGGGGGGTGCCCGGGGGATGACTGTGCGGTGCGGCTGCCAGCCGCGGTCGGTCCGGCTAGTGTTCGATCCGCACTGGTCAAAGCAGGGGGCTCTCTGGTCAGACGCAAACAACAATCATGGTCGATTTCTTCCCTTCTTTTTTTTTTTATTGTTTTCCTTTTTATGCTGTTCCTAAATAGCACAGGAAACGAAATCCCCCCTCTAAGAATAATGATGCCGCCCCCTTCCTCTCTCTCTCTCTTTCTCTCTCTATGTGTCTTTCTCCCCTCTCTCTTTCTTTTCCTTTTTTGCCCATTAACTCCCAAATCTACTTTGCTTTTCCTCGCTGGTCGCGTGATGCAGTTTATTTCCGCTGTTCAGGGTCCATCCCACGAAAGTGTCCGTTTCTCTGTATAGCCTGCCATGCCTCATGGCGACACTAATACAATTATTCCAGGCTAAGCAGTCCCTTCCTCACCCATCAGTCTGTATCTCACGAATGCAACACTTCAGCAAAACTGTATTATGTGCATTATTATAAAGCTGGTAACTTTTATAGACATAGATAATCAGACTTATAAACTTATGTGTTCAGAAAAGTGTCCTCATGTTTTTGTTTTTTTAATACATTTGCTGAGCTGTACCTCGTACATGTAATTGCAATGTTAAATTGTCAGAGTGAAGATTTATAATTCTACCATAGAGCCTTAAAAGATTTTTCTTAACAGGGCGAAAATATGAACCAAGCGGTGTCATTAATCCTTAATTATATCCTCATGTCCGGATGATTTACATAATTCTCTTTTGTTCCTCAAATGTAAAGCGCATTCGCAGCCTTTGCAATACACGTCCAACCATCTTGTAGGTGTCAGGCAAAGTTAGACTTATTTAGTTTTTCTTGACCAACCCAGTGTTTTAATAAACAGAGTGACAGAGTGCACATCATTCTATCGTGAAAAACAATACATCAATTTTACTCAAGATATCCGAAAACAAAAGATGATGATGGCATATTGGTTATTTTTGTGGGCGTGTGGGTTTTTTTTTTTACGTTTTTTTTTTTTGGTGGGAGGTGCACTGACAGTACTGTTGTGTAATTATCTTGTTTGCATGAGATGAGACCGCCTTAGTTTTGATAGTTGACACAATTGAACATTCTTTCCATTTAAACAACCTGGTGCATTTTATTTTTAGTGTAGATCCTCTGCAAAATCACGTAAATTATCAATTGATTTTTGTGCGGAAAGTCCCTGGCATGTGGGGGTACAGAAAAACCAGTCGCATCTCGATTTTTTTACATATGGAGATATATACATTTTCTGAAAGGACATTCATTTCTGAACATTTTGACGTTTACGGATTGAAAAAGTATGTATTAGGAGTGAAAATATCACCGATCAAAGACAGCCAGGTATGGAATGAACGTTTTGAGAAAATCGAGGTCAAAGTTGGGGTAACTTTTTTACCTGTTTTCTCACTTTTAATTACTGATGATTCTTACATTTTCAAAACAAATACCTACAAACTATATATTTAATGAAAGCTAATACAATTTCCTACACATCTAAGCATGTTGTTTGTGTGTGTTTTTTTTAGTACAGCGAAAAAATAAATCGGTATTAAAAAAGATAACCAGTAACGAGTGGTACAGAAAATCACTTGACACAAAATTCTACAGAAATACTCAATATCCACCAAAAAGTGGATAAAACTATACATTTAATAAAATCCTATCCAATACACAAATTAATGAAACAGTTGACCATAGTAAAATTATGAGATCATTTAAGGGAAAAAGAAGCTCAAAGTATCTGCTTAATACCAGAGCTAAGAAGAAGAAAAAAAAAGAGATACTTGACGCAAGGTTACAAAACCCTATAAAAAGGCCACTGATAATAACCATGATTTCCTAGAAAGGGCACAAAACCAGACTACAAGGATAGTGTTTTGTGTATAAAATTATAAAACAAGGAAGTTAAGAATAGCAGCAAAAGTAATTGTCATGGTAAAAACACACAAACAGAAAATTTCCACGACAAGAAAAAAGCGCAGAAAGCAAAAAAAAAAAAAAAAAAAAAAGAAGAAAAAAAGACAGAAGGAGGGTTAAACTGTTACAATTTTTGTTGAAAATCTTGAAAAATCGCCAACATTTTTCAACAAATTCAGCCGATTTTCGCTCTGCTGTCCGAATTTCTAGACACAGGTGGGTTTAAAAAAACGCTATAAAAAGATACTTTTAGTCTGTTTTCGACAAAATCCTTTTGTCAGGACACTAAGAAAGAATCAGTGAATAAAATAAAATCAAAAAGTCAAAATCACCAAAAATCCGATATTTTGACTTTTGATCCTTATAACTCCGATCTAGGTCTAGCGAGATCCGACTGATTTTCCCATCCCGTCCTAAGCCATGGTGCATGTAGCCTATATAATTACATATTATGTGTTTTAGGGCTATCCTATGCTTGTACACTTTTATAAAATTCCTTTAAACAGCTGTTCTGTCATAGTTTTGCCATTGTACTTTTTATTTATTTTTAACAACGCAGGGAACACATTCTATGATATATGAACTTAGAATGGACATTATTTTTTATTATTTATAGACCGTCATTTTATAAACGTCATGGCTGCAGGTCAGACATAATTATCTAGATCTATTTTGGTCCTAGATCTACTTCATGAAAGTAATATTCTTAATTCTAGGGTTTGTAACGCAAATCAACAGCATTGTCGTTACCCGCAGTGCCTTTTGCAACTACCTTGTCCCATTTAATTTAATAACTGTGGGGCTCTCCCACAAGCGCTATACAAAACAGACCTATTGATATGTCACGGCGAAACAAAATTACAAAGTTGTTAGAAGGATCATTAACTTTCTTAACAAAAAGCCACTCCCCATCGAGCGTGCACTTCTATGTGTCTTTGCATGCGGTCTTACAAGACGCCCGGACTGTTGGTTAGCCGTCAAAATGCGACACAGCCCTGTAACGCCGTTGTTTTTACGTTTTTTTCCTCTTTCCAATAATCAGAACCTTTGTGCTATCTGGAACTACAAGTTTGGGATCAAGGTTTAGATCAAGGTTTACCTACATCTACTGCTAGACTTGTCCAAATCCATTTTGTGTAACAGGTACACGAGATACATGCATTAACTTACATCTGTTATTGTTTAGGCTAATTGTTTTATATAATTAATTTGTTCATGAATGAAGAATAACAATACATGGACAATATGCATGTACCCTGTTTTAAAAGTTCTTGTTTATAGGGAGTGTCCAATGCATATACAATAGCATATGTTATTACCACCTGTCCCTTTACACAGACATTATATTTGAAGTTGATTATTCTTGTTCAAGGTGCCGAATTTGGTAACTTTTATTGCAGCATTACTACCATTTATGTCGTAAGGTTGTTCAACACCAGTCTCCATTCTACACTCTACATTGCGTTGACTTTTCATTGCCTTTGTAAGATGTGGAGCGAACTGCGGGGAAAACCCAGTGATTTTGTGTAGTGGTCAGTTGGTTACAGGGGCGATGTTTTTGAGCCGGCCACGTCGTTTGTCTCAATGTGTCAGTCGTGTTGGTCAGGGGCTGAGATTAGGTCAGATCTGCTGTCCCACTGAGTCATGTATGAGTCATACCGTCCGCTAACACGTTAAATGGGCTAAGTTTGCATTGACTGCTTAAGTTAAGCATCAGCTCTCTTTCCCACTACAAGTAAATCGTGCAGATTTTGCTCTACTTTCCATATTCTGGTAAATCCACATTGGTAAATTGGAATGGTCTATTTCTTTTTCAAAGAGTTAATACTGTCTTTAAAATTGTTCATGTGGCATCATTTTTATACATAGCACGCATTTTCTACACTCTGAGCTCTTTTGTCTTTTCTCTGTATTTGATTTCTTTTTCTTCCCTAATCTTTTTTTCTTCTTTTGGGATGTTTAAACAAATAGTTTTTCTTTCTACAGTATTAACATTCCTTTTCGAGGTTTCTTAATAACCTCAAGCTCATCAACTGTTCTTAAATAGTCATTATCAAAATTCCCTCTAGATATAATTTCCTTGCACCACTTTTAAACGTTCACTCGTATTAATAATCTCCATTATATTTGCAACGTCAATGTATGCGCTTCCCCGCCACTCCTCTCCCTCCCCCTTCTTTTTCTTCATCCCAGTTTGTTTCCTTATTTTATTTTATTTGTCCTCTAATCTTTGGGCAAGATTGATTCCCTGACCAATCGACCACGTTTGTCTACTCTGCGTCTGGACATCCCAGAGTCCAAACTTTCCCTCTGACGTAAAAGGCGATATCTCTGGCCCCGGGCGTGTTCGCCTGGTGAAAGGGGAGATTAGCGGGTAACGTCAGTTCTAGCTTCACAAGGAGCCCTAATCCTTCCGGATCCAGTAAACCTGTTAAGTGCTGGTCGCCAAACTTTGTCCACATAATCTTCCCTTCAGTGAATTTACCTTTGATAGTTCTCTCGAGTGTCACCAGGTCTCTAGACCAGTTTCCTGCAAATTAATTTGTTTCAGATATCAAACAGCTCAACAAGTGAAAGGTCCTCATATATGGTCTGAGTGTTTGCAAAACAAAATGGTTTTGTGGGTGTGTCGCTTAATATCCGTCATGCATTATACGTTCTATATACTTGTAATAAAAACTGCCGGCTCATATGGCTTTATTTTGTTTCATATTAGATTGATTATCTCAGGTAAATAATTTCATGGTATAGGGCCTACTGTTACAGGAACAAAGAAAGCGTTAAAGGTAGCGAAAATCTAGTGAGCGTTAGTTAGGACATGCTAAAAAATAAACAGAGTAAAGAGTCAGTATCCATGCGTGAATTCACATCAAAGATGAACTTTTTCTTCGTTTGTACAATCATTTTTTTAATAATCTGGAGGAACAAACCGATAACTAAAAAAAAAGAAGAAGAAAATAGAAGGGAAAAATGTATAACTCATTAACAATGAAAATATTAATAATATGCTTACAAAATTGATTTTGTTAAATACCCATGGCTGCAATAGAATTTGGGTTAAAACTGTGGGCTATGGTATTGATGTTTTCCCATCTTCATTTGAATCGATTTTGGAAAATATCCGATTGTCTAAACAAATAACGGATCTGGGTACATATTTGTATACGTTGGGCGTAAAGCAACCAACTCAAGTGAACTAAACATAATTATTTTATTCAGAATGTAAAATGTTGAGATTTTAATGCTGTCTAGAGTAACAGTACTTTTCTACTTACTTTACTACTGTAGGATCAATTTCCAAACCGAACCGTGTCTAACCATCCTCTCCTGGCTTTAGTGATCATAATTTGGGCTGGGATTTAAGCTTATGTGTAACCACCACAGTCATGACCAACACGTCTTTGGTGGACTTCTCCTTAATCTACGCTCGGGTGAATGGGTGAAGTGAATGAGGCTTACTGTCAATTACATCAACGTGGAAATGGTTTTCTAGTACATGTACACAGCGTCTTTGATGGTGGTATAAACTCTCTAGGTTTTTGTTAATAAATGAAAATTGCATGTACTGAACGGGTCGACGTTCCCGCTCTGACGACGCATGGCAGTTTGTTACAATTTTATTTCGAACATTCATCTTGCGCCTTGTCGCTACAAAGAGCTTCTCTCCCATCACTGCCCTACCTCGCACCCACTCAGTCCGTGAAAGCCCTAGAAGGGGTGGTATGAATCTCTCTCCAACCAGCTGAATCTCAAAAGTAGAAGGGCGTGACCGTCTGACGTGACCAAAACCGAATGTTTATTACTTATCATTTCTATTAAGTCCTTTTTTTAGGTATGTCACTAGAAGTAGAATACTAAAGTACTTAGCCAATGATACAGAAATCAATCAAATCTAACGTCGTCGTCGTCGTCGTCATCGTCGTCGTCGTCGTCGTCGTCGTCATCATCATGGTGATTGTGCTTAAAACGTTGTTACGCGCTTTGAGCTTTGCGAAGGAAAAGTGCTCGATAAATAAATATTATTATTATTATTATTATTATTATTATTATTATTATTATTATTATTACATGTACATGTATTATCTTGTTTTTGTTGTTGCTGTTGTATCTGTTTTGTTTTTGTTGTTTTGTTGTTTTGCACTCTAATCAAATCGTAAAGGAAATTTAACACCACGGTACATTAAAGGCCAAACACAAACATGCCTGGTTGTAATGGAAAGAACTATCTAAACAAACTTAGACTGAGACATGTATATGAGCCACAGTTACTTAGGTAGTCATGCTCTTCATGCAACGCATGTGTCACTTGAATCCTTCATATAATCGCATTGTGTTTATCTGGTCTCAACGTTTACCCCATGGTGTTAGTATTCTGAGAACATTTTACTACCAGGGATGCACCGGGGGGATGGGGCGACCCGGGCGATCCACTGGGATTGGTCCTGTTAGCGCTGGCGGGAGGGATGAGAGTCCAGGTTTGCACCTGACGACCCCAGGGACGGCCTGGCCGGGCCCTGCACGTGTGACCGTCAGGCAGTGACGAGTTAACCCCGCGGGATTTACCCGGGCAATCCGATATGGGGACAGGGAGGGTAACAAGTGAAAAACACAAAACACAGCCTCGACTGGGTTGAGTGAGTTCAGTACCAAGTGATCCCTCTGACAACCCACTGAGGCCAGGTTCAAAGCTGTGAGGCCTGAGAACGGGGCCGTTGTTTATGAGATGTATCGCACTCTGTGACGGATCCTTATATCTGAATAACGTTTATTTGCATTTTGTTTTTAGATTGCACTGTTTATTTCTAATTTATAGTAAATTAAATTTCTGATACATAACAGCACTCAATGCACGTACGTTTGCACACTCCTTTATCTACATGGTTTATTTAATTAAGGTTGGACCGATTAGAATAACGACACATAAAACTTCCCTCATTCACTATTTTAAAATTGAGCAAAGTTTTAGTGGTAAACCTATTGGCATATTGGCATATTTGTATGTAAAACGAATCTTGTATTTTGGCAACATGCTGATCAGAGTAATGAAAAAATGATTTTGCAGCGTAGAACTTGTTTATTATTGGCTGTGTTTGTTGGAAAGTAACGACAAAAACAACTCGTTTGCCGCCCGCTCTTGCCCTTACTGATCTGATTTCTTTATTACATATTGCACATTTATTTAACAAACGATGGTGTAGATATATAGCCCACAATAGAAATATACGTATTTGTAATCACTGGACGCTATCTCATGATTAAGATAAAAAATGATCCGGTTCTGTTGTTAATCTCCTTTTCGCACAATACTTTGTACTTATATCTAGCTTACATTAAACAATATTATAACAGACATACACCAATTGCTATCGATAAGGCTTGTCATGAATCTTAATACATGAAGTTGTATTATATTGAAAGATGAAATACTAGACATACTATATTATAATGCAGCCTACTATATGTTACATATGGTTTGATGGCAGGCGGTAAATAAGAGCCCATAATCCACGTTGCTGACTAATGCTTGGCAAGTTGACTATACATAATGTCTAACCTTTTCACGTTCAGTTATATGCTATACCCCATAAACCATAATTTTATACACAAACAATACAACTACCATTCTACAACAATGCAGTCATGTATTGTGAGAATGATGACTATCATGTTTCAGAAAGGCAGAGAGTTTTTCCTGGTTTCTTTATCTTCATCGCCTTGGGCCTCATTTTTCAGCAACTTAGAGATGTGTGATACAGATTAAGACTCCAGCAGGTATGATCATGTTCATGTATATTGAGAAAGGGAGAGAAAGACAGAGGGAGAAATGAGGGAGGGAGGGAGGGAGGGAGGGAAGAAAGTCAGAAAGATAAAGGAGATAAAGAGAGAGAATAAAGAAAGAGAGTTAGATAGGACGAGAGACAGACAGGCAAAGAGAGAGAGAGAGAGAGAGAGAGAGAGAGAGAGAGAGAGAGAGAGAGAGAGAGAGAGAGAGAGAGACTCAAGGTGCAATAACAATTTAGAAGTCTAGAGACAGCAAATGATATGATCTTCGTTGAGTTTATGAGACATCCCCTGCATGCTGTCCCTGAATGTCCCTAGATGTAATCCCTTAGCTTAACTCCGCGAGGTCACACCATCGGGTGAAGCGGCCTGATGCCTGGTGGTGGAAACTTTCAAGGTCTTTTGTCTTGGCGGTGAGGCAAACACGACCAGAATGGCTTCTCCGACTCAACATTTGACACAATAATAGGTGCTAATGTTACCTTTTGTTACAGTTAACCACGATGGCTGCAGGTGTTTGCACGGTAAACTGCCCGTATCTCAACATCTCACTACCATGTGAATAAGAAGGGTCATAAAAAACAGTATTTTTTTAATAGCATTGTTTATGAAAACAACGCACAGGGATGTCATTTGGTAGCAACGAATGAAAATTAATGCCTTTTATTATATTATATTAAATTTACTACTTAAATTCCTCTCACTCCCGTTATTTTATCCCGAAATAATTACACCCCCACCTCCGTTTTTTTTGTGGTTTAAAAATTGCACTTGTATGACATTGTGCGCGAAAGCAAAAAAAACACAACTTGACCTTCTAATACACTCTACGTTATGAATTCATCATTCTTCATTTGTGAAGTAAGGATTTGGTAAGAATCTTGTCAATTACATCATTGTATATAAACGTGCATATATTCATTTTTTTTTCTAACTTAAATTGTGCCATGTATTTACAGGACTGGTATTGCTCATACCTAGCCTTCACTGGTGCACCTACGACTTGTTTAAAACCTTTAATATGACATTAATACATGTACCACTAAGGAATGTATGCATGTTTGCTTATACGATGAACTATATTTCACTTTTTTACCCGACCACATTTTTCTTAGCAATGTACCTCTCCACTACATTTTTTTAGCCGCTTAATTTTACAAAGTAAACAATCGAAACTACAGTCGTATTGTTCTCATTACCCTCTTATACATTTACACCGGCGTGTCTCTCACATTTCTATCTTAAAACGGTTGCCCTTGTTTTTATTCCTCGTCATAGAATATCTACTTTCGTTTTTTATGTACAACCAATAAGAAACGCACGTACAGTCATGCATTAAGAAAAATCAAGATCTCCTCCTCTACCATTTTAGTACAATAAATTACCCGGTCCAAATCAGTTTCCATCCAATTCATTTGCCTCAAAACTATCATAGTCTATTAATTATACAGAGATTAGCAACATTGACAATCAGTCTAGATTCACATGTGTACGTGTAGTAATAAACAGTGAGACACTACACTCGCTCCCCGCTCCGTCCAAGCAATTTTAAGCCTGTGTATCCGTCACAATGCTTTTCGCAGTTGCCACTCCTTTCTCATAAAACGCCAAAGAGGAGATCCCAATCTCATAAATGGTTGAACGAGAGAGGAAAGAAAGAAGGGAGGGGGCTTAATTGGCATAGCAAATTCAAAAGGTGACCAGCGGGAGATTTTAGCACTCTTGTCTTATATCCGGTGACATCACTGTCCCAGTGCCCGGCATGACCAAGATTTATAGACCCTTGTAACGCAAGACCATTGACTGCAGGCGATTCAAGCGTGACTGTAGGAAACAGTCTTTTATTCAGCTACTAGACAACTTTCCCCGGGCCCTTTTGAAAAGTTTGGGGTTGGTGATTTAACGACCTTACCCTGGCAGTAGATTGAGATCTTTTTCTGGAGCGACGAACTGGCGTTAAATAAACTTGGAAAACATCACAGACACAGCGATCTGTAGCACTGTTCACTGCGGCCACCTGTCTGACAATGATAGCTCACCAGCGGACTGTCTCTGTCTCTGTCTGCCTCCACCTCCTCTGTCTGCCTCTCTCCCCTCCCATCCTTCTGTGGGTTTAAAACCTCCGAGGTACTCCAGAGGGCTCATGTTATGCATGCCTGTAGTGAAAATTTCCCACATCTAACGTATTTACTTGACGCAAAGCCAGGTCTCATATCACAGGAAATTAATTCATCAGTAGAATGGTAAAGCCAAGCAATGACAGTACTGCTACCTTAACCTTTCCAACTACTCCCAGCAGGGGTGGGGCTCCTTTAACAAGTGGTGAAAATGGCGCTAACAATCCCCCAATCCAACCAATTTCACATAAATAACTGTGGCAGACAGAGAAGAAACTGGAAATTCTTCACTTGAAG
Source organism: Elysia chlorotica (assembly GCA_003991915.1). Lineage (NCBI taxonomy): Eukaryota > Metazoa > Mollusca > Gastropoda > Plakobranchidae > Elysia > Elysia chlorotica. Next base: position 156,758 of record RQTK01000456.1, read on the forward strand.
ATAAGATAAGTAGTTTTAATTCTGAGACTCCAAAAGCCAAGCCAAGGGGTTAGGGTTAGGGGTAGGGTTAGGGATTAGGTGCGAGGTACGAGGAACCAGGCGTCTTTTGAGACCATGTCCTCTGAATGTGACGCTAGTCAATCAATGGAAGCTTTACAATTTGATCTGGCGAGATGGAGGAAGAAAAGCGCAGTACCAACAAACATGAGAGGGTTCCTCCTCCCGTTAAACCTAGAATGGTGTGACAAAATGTGGAACGTCAATAAAAATGATCAACATCTGAGGTATATACGAATGTGATGACTAGGTGCTATTAAAAATGTTAATTTTACTCTTACATGTTTGAATGTTTCCTTGAGAAAGTAAATTCTATACATTGAGGGAAAAAAAGAAAAAAGAAAAAATGATTGTACGTATAATTTTAGTTTTTTTTTTTAGCTCAAGTGTGAACGTTACAAATTAGAGTTTGACATAACAAACTCAAATGAGACAAAGTGAACTCAAATATTAATTTGACGCCACTAAAAAGTCAAATGTAAACATTGGCGGCTCAAATGTAAACATAAAAAGCTGCATTGTGACACTGAAAATTCAAATATAAGTACATGTACATGCAAAAGATACAAACACATTTAAACCATTGATAACATCAGATATCAGGGTAATGTTCGAACAAAAAGAAAAACGATGCCAGAAATAAAACTTAAAAAAACAACAACAAATAAAACGTCAAAAATGGATAAATCTGGATCTTCAAATGGCATACTTTATTAATATAGAGTTAACCTAAAAAAAACATACACACAAAACAAAAGCAAACAAACAACACCAAAAACAATCAACTCTACACCGATTAAAGGAACATCAGTATACTGAGATAGAGTTCTCACCTGGTTGGCGTGCGCCTGTTTGAGGTAGATAGACTGGATTTTCTGTCAGACGTTGTCCCAGTGCCTGCTTGCACAATGCGATGAAGCCACCAAACACCCCAATCGCAAAGTACTATTGTAAAGTTCCATCCAATTAAGTCTTCCTTGCACCACCCTCACAGCACGCCCACCACGACCTTCCCGAACCCAATTTAAACTTCCCTTAAGTTCCAAAGAGGGTGACGAGTACTGAAACGAACGTGTGGTGGAAGTTGTACATGCTGCCACCACGAGACAGGACTTTTGTCGCTGCTGGTCACATTAAAATTTTTGCCCAATCGTGGGTTCAAACCCGTTGATTGGGAACCCAGAGCACCATTGCGCCAGATTACCCCTCCATACTGTAAGGAACGAAACTCACCTGATCCCGAGTTCGCTTTGTGATTGGATGTACACCTACTTGGCCACGTACAGAAATTCAAAGCGCTAGCATTTTCCTTTGTCTTAATTTTTCTAGGCCGAAACGTCCTCTTATTTTGCTTGTAATCTGCTGAGATTAAATATCATTATTACTTAAAACGGATTTCGTTATAATTATGAGGAGCGGTTGGAAGCCGAACCCTCAGTTCCTTGTTAATCACCATTGAGGAGTAATCATTGTGTTCATTGACTGTTCCTGTCATCTGTTCATTGGTCTTTTAAAATAGTTTTCCTCCACGCGGCAATGCTCTGATTCGTTTAATGCCTAAAGACGAGCAATTTAAAGAATATCGCCATTTTCGTCTTCAATTTTTACTTTAGTGTTTAGTACCGGTAGTCACTACTAATTAAGCCTCATGAAACATGTTCTAGTAAAGAGCACATTTTGCATTATTTTTGTCACATTTAGATGTCTCAGGCTGTCACATTAGAATTCCCCCATAATCATAATTATTTGAAATTTTTTTTTTGCGCTTTTCTTGCATTGGAAATTCCTATATAATATTTGACGCACTTGATGTCACTAATATAATTAGTAATGTGACTTTTGATTTCTCTAAGTCATATTTAAATGCGCTATTTGCACATTTGAGCCATGAAACTATAACAAACATAACAAAACAACAGCAAAAAACATACAGATAATCAAAGTTTGCTATTTTTACTGCATACATACCTATTTAAAACGACTAAAATAACTCAAAATTTATTAATTTTAAGTACTTCTACTTTTTAGAACTACATATAACGTACATAAGATACAATGCGTATATACCAAAATATGAATAAGTAAAGGATGTTCCGATAGTGTGTGTACCTAGCTAGAAAGTAATGCACTTTCGGTTTAATGCCTCTTAGTTGTAGTTAAAGTTATAAGGGGAACAGAGAACAAAACGCGACAGAGCATAGGCAGAAAATACCTTTGCACCTTTGTTCAATAAGAGAGAGAGAGAGAGAGAGAGAGAGAGAGAGAGAGAGAGAGAGAGAGAGAGAGAGAGAGAGATCTATAAGATACCGAAGAGAAGAGAAGCTGGTATACACGGTTTTGCAAATGGGAATGCAGACATGTACTTTATTTGAAAACTCAAAAGATAAAGAAACAACTTCTTTGGAAAAAAAAACTTAGACATGCAAATACTAATATTTATATTATTTTAAGTTCAACCACAAAGGAAAAAATGGTTCCATTGTCAAAATATTACAATATCATTTTAATTTATCAATTGAAAACCTTTCTTAGCAATAAAAAATATGAATTATGTGAAAACAAAAAACAACAACAACAGAAACAAGTACAAAAAAAAAACAACAACAAAAAATGTATAAATATAAACACGAGCAAAAACAACCGTACATCATGATTGTTTCCCAACCCCGATCTCCCAATGCCATGCTAGCGCTGTGGTGAGTCATAGCGGGGCAATATGCCCTTGCTGACTGAGGGAAAACTGCTCATCTTGTTCTGGGCACACTAAAACAATTTCTTCCTGTCTCCCCCTACCCCTCCATCTAGTAATAAACTAGTGTACATGTGTTTTGTGAGCTAAAAGTGAAAGCTTTTTTTCTTTTGTAATTATTATCAACAATTTGGCAATCTCTCTCTCTCTCTCTCTCTCTCTCTCTCTCTCTCTCTCTCTCTCTCTCTCTCTCTCTCTCTCATCATTGTGCCTTTGTTTGGCAGTCATTTTACATCATACCTTGTTGATTTTTTGTTGTAAATGAGATACGTTGAATGAAAACAAAAAACAAAGACAAAACTGAAAACATAAGAAATATCACTTTTAACGGATCAAGCAACTGTAACAGCTCTTGTGCTCGAAAACACAACTCTAGTCTTAGCCTTTATGTCGTTTTAGAATGTGTCAGCCTCTTGAATGATGAGAAGAAATAAACTTCGTCCTTGGTTGGCAAACCATAATTATAAATTGATTTTGTAAATGATTTTGAGGCTTTGAACTTCTGCTTGACTGGGCGGCTTTGATTCACCTGCTGATTAAGTATCGATTTATGTTTACAGATGAAGTACAATACTTCAAACAACCATTGAGCTAATCCTAGTTATACATCATTCTGTTGACGTGAGAACTGTCGTGCCAATAGCCACTAGCCAGTGGCTCAAGCACATCTGTTTATATAATGCATGATTATTTGATTCGTTTGGTATCCGTTCTAAAGATCGATAAGGTTAACTTCACAAAACAGCTCCGCTGCAATTGTTGACCCGTTCCATTCTATTTGCGCTAATCTTATAATAGAAAACTCAATGTTTTGATAGAAGTACAAAAGTACAACAACTACATAGTTGCCCGTAAAACAGTCTATATGCTAACATTAACCCTGACCGTGTGGGCGCGGCTGCAGGCTCACTCACCCTATCTCACCATAACCCACATACCGATATGAAGTTGAACTCCCGCTTTCTACTTCGATATGCATGGCGCGAAGCTTGTGAGAGAACCACACACAACAGTCCACCTCCCACGCAAGCATTATTTATCTCCCTCTTGGAAACCCTATGATAAAGTCATCGGTTTTTTGTTTTGACATGTATTATTTTGGATAAATGTATTTTTCCTGATCATTTGATTCGGAGTTAGAATGCTCGCTGTTCTCATGTTTTTATGGACTATATTTTAGACGCGGCAACCCCACCTAATGTTTCCTTCTATGAATAATAAATCAGAAGAATACAGAAGGAAAAGAAGTGTGTCTGGACTAGGGATGCATGACTCACGCAGTTATTTGCATGCTACACTTTAGATAGATGGGCATCAATTGGACACAAATGTATTCAGTTCCTAGTTGTTGTTTTTTTTTGTCGTTTACCCTATCCCTTTATCTCTCCATTACTCTCTACCCCTCTCTGTCTCTGTCTCTCTGTCCCTGTCTTTCCGCCTGTCTCTGTCTCTGTCTATGTCTCTCGATCTCACTCTGACTCTCTCTGTCTGTCTCTATCTCTCTCTCCCTCTCCCCCCTCTCTCTCTCGCTCTCTCTCGCTCTCGTTGTTTTCCCCGGCTCTTCATGCTTTGCATGTTTCTTTTTATCCTATATCGCATTGAAGAATGCATGTACAGTGCTTTTTCTTATGTTTCCCTTTTCCCGATTATCATATCTTGTCCTCAGTTGTGTAATGTCTCCTATAACAAGGCAAAACATAAATCCTAGCCCATATTTGTCGGAATGTTAATTATTAAAATTTCTGTCCTAAACAAACTTTTTGGTGAAGATTGTGTTGTTTTCCCACCATGGGCATAAGGCAATCAAAATACTTAGGCAAGATTCATGAAGATCGAATGGTTACGTTGATGTGTCAATTTCTCTGTATTAACTATGTGTGTATGTGTTTCTGTGTATGCACAGCTTCCAATTGAACATGAATCACCATCGCATGCTCCCAACACAGTTAAGCAGTTACGCGGACCAACCTTGAGCGCTCAGGTAACATGGCGGGGAGGACACCTCTCAGAGTCCTCTATACTAACAGCTACAACTCACCCACCTTAGACTCTTCCACAAAAAGTATGCACTGTGTGGTTTAACCCAAGTCTATATCAAATACCAGGGACATTAATCTTTTCAGTTTGATTTATTGCCACATACGTATACATTTCCGGTTTTCGTTATGATCGATTTATTCGGCACATGATGTCACATCGGTATTTCCCCAAATTTCCCCTTTTAAAACCCCAAGCGCAGTGACTAACCTACTTGACAACGTTAATGCTTCCTTTGGAATGTTTTTTTTTTAGCTGATGAAAGATAAAAAAAAAAGCATAGTACATACCAATGACTCGACTCACGCCTTTTTATAAGCTTGCCTAAAGCATGAGCTCACCCACGTAGAAATCTTGGTGGATGTTCGTGAAAATAGTCACTCCCTTTAAAAGCATAGTCTCTCATACTTTCTTATCACTAAAAAGCCTCTTAGCAAATAGGAATTAACTTTCATTTTATTTTCTTTAAAACCAACCTATTGCATTGAAGTTTTCAGACTAAAGAGGCAAGTGTTTTTTCGTATTCTGGAGCACAAAAGACGTTTAAGACAAGAAAAGTAAATTGGGCGCCTCTTAATTAAACGTATTAGATATTCATTAGAGAAAAAAGAACCGTTTTGTTTTCACAATTAGAAATCCTTACAGCAGCCAAAGTAATGTGACAAAGGCTGTTTTATCATTGTTATTTTCAAATTATCTAAAGCTGTATGGGAAATCAAAATTTAATCGTTTCCCATCTGTTACTTGTACTATTGCGGCAATTAATTGGTAATGCTTATTTTTTGAATTGACAAATTTAAACTGAGATGCTCCTGAATAGACCTTGAGAAAGTGTTAAATCTAAGAATAGTGTCTAGTAATGTTTGCGAACACGTTTATTTAATTGTCCATAGAATAATAAAGTAACAGACTTCGAACCATGCCTTCAAAAGCTTTTAATTCCAATATATTTATTATATGTGCCTTAGGCAAAATCTATACCAACTTGAAATTCTCCAATAGGTGACATGAAAGACAGTACCGTCGTTTCTATCTACGAATCTGTCTATCTAATTTAAAAAAATGGCGCCATTGTGTTTTCCACAAGTTTCCTATGTTTTTTTTTTTTGCTCTCATTAGAAATCATCATGTGTTGTTCTATTGTTCATGAGTAAGTACAAAAGTTGACAGTTTATAAAAAAAAAAGAACTAAACTGTTTCTAACTCTACTTAATGCCTCTTAATATATTGTTGAACACTTTATTTTTTTTCTGTTTTTCTTTGAACTATCTATATCCATCCATCCATACATATATCCATCCATCTATCTGTCTGTCTGTCTGTCTGTCTGTCTGTCTGTCTGTCTGTCTGTCTGTCTGTCTGTCTGTCTGTCTG
>RQTK01000456.1:163746-183120 GCA_003991915.1 Elysia chlorotica
ATTATTATTATTATTATTATTATTATTATTATTATTATTATTATTATTATTATTATTATTATTATTATTATTATTATTATTAGTGTTGTTGTTATTATTATCATTATTATTATTATTATTGTTTGCTTATTTATATATTTTAATATTAATACTCTACTACTGTGGGATTTATCGTTCAATCTCGAAAATAGTCTGTGGGAACCCGCCCGAAAAAAGGCAATGCGGACTCTAGGTCTAGGTCTACCTATACTTATGTATCATTTAATTGTTTTTTTTTAAAGATGACTGTAGCGGACTTGTTCCCTATCAGTTATTGTAGCCCAGACCTCGCGTAACCCTGAGACAGAACACCGAGCAGTATCTATAGTGCCGCGAGGCGCGAGGCAGTGGGTGAATCATCCCTTGTCGGCAGAGACGCTCGGCAAGTTGGCATTAGTCATCGCCCGCCCTTGCCCTCTCTTGCTCTGGCTTGATCTTGCCTGCTTATGCCCGCCACTCGGCCAGCCTGACGCTGGTAGCGCATGTGGCGGCTGACGCTAGATCTCACTTTAGTCTACATCTAGGCAGTGTTGATTTGGGCTTGCCTGTATTTGGTGACTACACAAACACGAATCGGCGAAACAACCATCGACAGGTTTCTGCATACATTTACATTTACATGTATTTTGTTATGTGCACCTGAGAGAAATAGAAGTATTATAAGCTCCACACTGTAGCTGAGATCCAAACCGCGGACCACCTGCTCGTCAATCCAGAACGCTAACCGTCTGGGCTACCACCTCATGGCTACTGGAGCTTTTTCTAATTGTCTTTTTTGTTTTTATAGCATTTTGTTTCTCGTAATAATTTATCGCAATCAAGACGTTTTAAATAACATAAATATGTAATTTACCTCATATTTTCGAAAACGTGTATCTTTCACATTTGCAATTTTCTTAATTATACTTCAATTTATTACATTCGTTTTTTGTTTGTTTTGTTGTTGTTGTTTTTGTTTGGCTGGCACAGATTTCTGAAGGTCACTGTGAGAAAAGAACGTATAGTATGCATCATGACCTTAAGTCATATCAATACCGATATGTGGCCGATAAAGTGATGTAAGAATGTTATTCTCCACTCTATCTATCTATCTATCTATCTATCTATCTATCTATCTATCTATCTATCTATCTATCTATCTATCTATCTATCTATCTATCTATCTATCTATCTATCTATCTATCTATCTATTTTATCAACTATCCATCTATCTATCTAAATATCTATCTATCTATCCATCTAAATGTCAATTTGCTTAACTACATGCTATTTATACATCTATGCTACCTACCTAACAATCTATCTATCTAGCTATCTAACTATTCATCTCCCTATCCCTCCTCCTTCAGCCAGCCTCACCTCTTTTCTCTGCCTATCTGTCTGTCTGTCTGTCTGTCTGTCTGTCTGTATTGCCAATATAGTGCTGACACTGGACTCCAAACCAACTCAACTCAACTGTCTGTATGTCTGTCTAACCACCTCTCTCACTGTCTGTCTATCTGTCTCTCTCTCTCTCTCTCTCTCTCTCTCTCTCTCTCTCTCTCTCTCTCTCTCTCTCTCTCTCTCTCTCGCCCACTTTTCGCACGTACAGGTTTCTCTGTATTTGTCACATTTTGATTTTCAACCTGTTTCCTGTATTTTCCTTTTATGGCATCTCTTTCGCTACCTTTTTCTCTCATAAACAATCTTCTCCAAACTTATTCCTTTTTCATTGGTCCACACTCCTCCCCTTTTCACCTTATCTCCACCCCCACCCTCCCTCAAATCCACTGCTCGCCCCACCGGTCTTTTACCTTGGTCTGTGGTGTCTTGTCGCTCCACCTCCCCTCCCGCCCCCCTCTCCCTCCTTCCGTGTAGAGAAGGTGCACCAACAGACCAGCATGACTAATGCCTCCATGTTGTTATGTTGCTGATTCTGGAGCTCTGAGCTCGGTAACGATTGAGACAGAAGTGTGTCAAGGGCCCTGCGTCCCATTACATGATTATTATTATTATTATTATTATTATTATTATTATTATTATTATTATTATTATTATTATTATTATTATTATTATTATTGCAAGTGCCCGATGTTTTCTTTTGGTGAATGTGCCGCATCAGGTATTGATGCACTGGGAACTTATTGGAGACAATTGAGTGATCTAAAAAATATTTAGATCGAGATTTAGACGGCTGTGTTTATGCGTAAATTATTTCAAACACGTGCATGGTGAGTAGATGATTTCTAAGAAAGCCCTTCCGGTGGGTGAGTGCCAAACAATTTTCCTGTTCATCTTTTAATAACCGCATGATATACATTTTTCACCACTTAATTTTTATTAGTACATAGTGTTCAAACTTCTTAAAACCTTTTATGTTTTCTGCCTATATATAAACACACATTTTTTACCATGTATTATTTCCGGCGTTTTGAAAACTTAACGATAATAATACTCTGCGATGCTTTTTGGTGCGTCTTTTGGCTTGAGCGAAGGGTGAAACGCGTATGAAAATCTTTAATGTTGTTCAATTCATCTTTTTCCTCCAATCAGTGCCGTTAGCGCCCCCCCCCCCTCCCTCCCCCAACCTCTTTCATTTTTAAATACAGGCACACACACACACTTAATCTTTTCCTCCCCGTAAATTTTAAAATACAGACACACACACACGCACTTTATCTTTTCATCCACGTATCCCATCACATTTGACCCAATGTATCATAATTCAGGTGGATAACATTAAATTAGAGGAAAGACAAAAGCCTAAATCAAATTAAACAAAACATATGGGACATTAAAAAAAAAAACACGTTTTTTTCTTACACGGGCAAAGCAGCCGCTGTAGTTTTACTTTTGTGCATAATGTTAAAACAAAAAAAACAAATAAACAAAAAACAAGTTAAACAGTCTTTTCGATGGATTTTAACAATCTGAATATCGACATAACTTAGGACAATTTAACATAAGGAAAACAAAGCGAAAAGAAATTATTTATTTAATAGGTTTTCCTTGCACTAGATCGAAATAGTCCAATTTTTGCAGATTCCATTCCCATTTGAAGACAAGTACATTTCAGTAGTAGGCTACTCAATGGTTTTGCTTGTTAAGCGTACCTGAGCCTAACTTATGTTTAAGTATTCTAACGACGTTCCGTAACTTCGGTGACCCAAAATTTTATTATATGTGTATTTTTTCTTACATGGAACAATTGGAAAGATAAAACAACCAAAAGGACAAAACAGAGGGACCGCAGTTTCAAATAACTCGCTTCACCCACAGCCAGAAAAAAAAATGCAGCAATGTCGGCCCCCACCTCCAAGTACATTTTTTGCCTCCAATCCCCCGTAACTTTTTTCGAGATAATTGTCCAGATGAAAAGCTGGACACCAGATAGACTTCAGGAATATAATTATTTTTAAATTTCCATGCTCCATTATCTACGAAGATGTGTACAATAATTAGCCCTTACCAAATAACGGACGATGCAGCGCTGCTGAATGCTGATGTGAGACAAGCTAGCAACCAGTCAGTGTCTTAAACCCACGGTGGCTGATTACACGATTGTGTCACCTGCTGGTCGACCATCACCTGCGCCACAGCATTCATCATAGCAACATCAAAACTAGCACTAATATAAAGAATTACAATGACAACAACAAGAAAAATATACATGTATATGTTTTATAGTAACATTCATTAAACTGTGGTGCGGTAGGCTAAGAAAGAAAAATTTTCAATATTTGGGTGTTTTTCTGGTCGATAGATATTACTTTTGGTGATCGTTATTTATGAAACATTCACTTTTCCCAAACACTCACTTTGATTGTTTTCTCTCTCTCTCTCACTCTCTCACTCACTCTGTCTTAATGTGCACAAACACGCATTGCAAATAATGAACATAATTTTGGGGTCAAGATATAATTGATATAGATCTATCTTTTGAAGGCTGTCATTTATCAACGCAGCTCACTCCTTCCTTGAATACCGCTAGTTAAAATGGTGTATGGTTAAAACCATTGTGACGACCAAGTCAAGCCTTTTATAATCATTACTACTATCATGAGATATAGGTGGATACGATAATAGGGTCTTGATCCTAGTCTTCTTGGCTTTTCTATGGACCAATTTATGATGATGATCACGATAAAACGTAATAATAAAAAACATTCCCCTAAAACAAATTGGGTTTAAAAACTCAGTGCATTAATTTTAAGAGAAAACACATTTTTTATTTGAAAGTTTAAAAAAAAGTTACAAACGTGTTAATCCCTATGTCACTTATAATTATAGATTGATTTTGTTAATACACTCAAACAGGGGGCGTCATACACGCTATTTTAGATCTAAATTGTACATTAAAATTTATTTAGATCAGTTTGGGCATCTCCATTCTCCCGTTTCCCTCCGCATCCACCCCTCCCAAGTTTTTATTAAAACAGTATTAACTATAATGCAAATTTGAGATGAATGAATCATCTAACTTCTGTGTGGTCGGTCTTTGTATAGTAAACACGTTTTAATTTCCTTCTGTAACTTTTCTTCATATTGCAGTTGTAGGGATAGAAAGCTGAACAAACGTTACACAACTTTTTCCTACTTGAAAAGTAAAAGTACGGGTGCGTTCGAGAAATGATTATCTGTGGATGAACAATATTTTTGACCAGTTTGAGGATACTACCTCTTCCTTTTCAAGTTTCCGTTATCTGAGCTAAAACTTGTGGCACATGAATTTTACAAACGGAATCCCATGACACTTAACGGGAAAAAAATCGAAACTTTAAGGTGTAATTTTTATATTTTATAATTATTTAACATGTAAATGTGTAATTGTAACCGACACATCTTGGTGTATCTAGTACATGTACCCTATGGCAACGAAATGAGCTCCCGACCCAACTTTGTATAGAAAGACGTACAGTGATCTTCATTCGCTGTAGTATTCCCTAGGTCTATAATAATACAGATGGTTTTCTTAAAATTGTGTTTATCTTTTACTAGTTTAAGCTTTAGAAAATTTCATCGCTTGAGTGTACACCGGGAGGACATCCAATAAGTCTTCGCTAAAAATATTTTTCAATTACTGGTTTCATATCAATATTCCTAAAAAAAAAAGCACGAGGCACCTTTTACTAAACACAACTCAATAACATATATAACTTAATCATTGGAACGTTAATTCGTAAAACATAAATTTATCACTTGTTGGAGCAAATACGTGGTTGATTTTACTTGAAACTCGTGTGAATTGGGGAAACATTGTATCTTTCAGGATTAGTTCGTCTCTTTTCGTAATAATCAATAGAAACCATACTCGTGTGAACTTCCACAACGAAGGGTGCCCAACATAAGCGAACCTTGTTCAAGAAGTAGATTGACAGAAAGACAGAGCTGAAATTTAGAACATCAAGTTTTCGGCATCGAGTCGACGCGTTCAATCCATTGTAAAGAGAGATATGTGCCGGATCATTTTAATAATATTTTGAAAAGTTTACCAACACACTGTCATGACTCTCTATGCTGCATTAAATTTTAGATACTGATGACTGTCATTCAAACGCATTTTTTGTTCGAAATAATTCGTGAATATAAAATGAAAACGCATTACAGGAGGCAGAGAGTCAGATAATGAAATTTGGAGATTACAAAATTATACATTCCTAAAGTATACCGACTCTATCTCTGGTGGACCTTTAGCACCTTGTGGCAAAAGTACCAATTGATAATTGATAAAAAAAAAGCACACCTTTATTATTACTATTATTATTATTATTATTCCACAATATAACCTAGTTACATGTACTACCATTCCACTTTAGGAATCCAACCAATCAACCAACTAAACCAATGCCAAGATCTGCCCTAGCGATAAATTCTCCGATTTCCTCTCGTTGAGTGAGGTGGGCCTCCCTTTTATGTTCAGTTCTGCGAACTAAATCCTCCTCTGCCATTGTCACCGGCTTAGTTGGATTCTCCCTGGCCAATTACTGTTGTCATTAATGTTCCTCCCAAGTCAAACCATCAGCTCGTTCTGCAGCAAAGTACTTGCCTTGTGTCACAAAGACTTTCTGGTTTTCTTTGTAGTTAAAATTTACCAATGCAAAGAAACCGCAGTATTATTGTTTTTGTTGTTGCTGCTGCTGCTGTCGATGTTGTTATTTTTTGGTGTCATCATCATCATCATCATCATCATCATCATCATCATCATCATCATCATCATCATCATCATCATCATCATCATCATCATCATCATCATCATCATCATCATCATCATCATCATCATCATCATCATCATCATCATCATCATCATCATCATCACCAGTGACATTAATTTTGCGTAGTTTTTATTATTATTCATTGCATCAATCTTTAAATTCAGATTGAAAGTGTAATTAGGACAAATTTTTTTGAACCTACTTCTACATTCTCCTACCCTAGTTAACAGGATGCATCTGCCGAAGCAGGCTTTGCATGCACTGTTTACGAGAGAAAGCTAGGGATGGGCTATAAGAGTAATAGTCTAATACCGGTAATACCTGCGATGTACATGTACACGTTAATAGAAGGAAAAGTAAGGTCAAGGCGATTTCACGGACGGATCGAACCGAAATGACCCAGTTTGCAAACAGAGACATTGTTATAGAAATCGAAAAGTGAGAGGTCATTATTATGATCGATTGAGCGAATTATTACATACCATTTTTCACCAGCGGCACAAAAAGAAAAGTTTACATTCCACAATAGTTTTCGGTTGTTTGCATTGCAGACTAAATACCTTGCCTTCCCTTGCAGAACCAAGCCTATCCCAACCTATTGTTTCAGCTTGCATATCGTACATGGATAAAACCACCCACTTTTCTTATTCACGACATGCACGCGCATTCCCTTTTTGGAACCATGGTCTTATCTTTAATTTTTAACAGTTATCTAGCCGCCTTGTACCAAAAAGATGTGGGATAAACTTGTTCAAACAATTTAAATAATTCTTTTGTCTGTTAGAGCTACGTGTATTTTGAAATGTCTTAGAGACGCCCACACGCTTGTCGCCCTGTCACGCCTTCGACCTGAGCATTAAGTATGAACCCATCTGCATCTAGATAAGGATGGATGGTAGCAAATATTTTTTCCGATGGATAATTGAAAGGCTTACATGGCTACAATGCGATAAAAACAAAAACAAACCAACATACTTGTTTTTCGTTGGTATCGAGTGGTCGTTGAAGTTCCAATCGTTTATCTTTAAGACATTTTGACAGTGTTAGAGTCTAGCATTTTTCATGCAGATCTAGACATTGATTCTATGTTGTGATTTTTTTGCTTGGCTTACCAAGAACGAGTCGAAATGCCAAGTTAGTGGCGGGCTGTACATTTAGTTTCATTGTGTAGATCTAGGTCTTGACTAAATCTTGTTGTTGAAGTCTTCCACAAAATGGGGAGCGCGGTAGCCTTGGTGTAGAAAATCGGCTTCCGACGCAGGTCCGTGGTTCGAGCCCTGGCGATTTCGCCCCCAACTGGTTGGCTCAGTGACAGTTTGATGTCAGCGGCTGAGAAAGATCCCCACCCTGTCTCGTGTGTGGCAGCATCTAAACTTGTCAGACGTCAGTCGTGAGGTCCGTCCACGATATAGCCTATATAGCTGACGTCGGACGTTAAACCAACTAAACTACAACTACTCCTACAAACTAGTGAGATTTCCAGCTGGTTTATAAGAAATAATTGTTGTTACCTACATAACTGATGTTAAAGACCAATCGGTGTTGAATTAGAAGTTCTCTTAACGAAAATATGCACATTGAAATATGTAGATATATTAGATTGTAGTAGTTGTCGCATTCCAGGAGTCTACGGATCCTATCTTCTTTTGTATTTTCCATTTGAAATCAGCACGTCTGTCCCTTTGCCTCACTTTAGAACAGTGAAGTAGATAGATAGATAGACAGATAGATAGCTAGGTAGATAGATGGATAGATAGATAGATAGATAGATAGATAGATAGATAGATAGATAGATAGATAGATAGATAGATAGATAGATAGATAGATAGATAGATAGATAGATAGATAGATAGATAGATAGATAGATAGATGGATGGATGGATAGATGGATAGAGAAAGGTAGAGGTAGAAAGTAAGAGAGCGAGAGAGAAAGAAAGAGATAGAGAGGACAAGGCAGAGGGACAAAGATAGAGAGATAGATAGAAGAAGAGAGAGAGAAGAGAGAAGAGAGAGAGAGAGAGAGAGAGAGAGAGAGAGAGAGAGAGAGAGAGAGAGAGAGAGAGAGAGAGAGAGAGAGAGAGAGAGAGAGAGAGAGAGAGAACAGCAAGAAGAAGATAAGATTCGAAGAAAAAAGATAAAGGATTAGGTGATTGTGGAAGTTGGGCAGGAGAAGAAACCAACATCAAATCGAAATCCTTTTCAAAGAGTACAGTCAGAGCACTTTTCAGTAACGGTATTCGATTTCATTTTGTTTCCACTGTCCCAGCACGTTTAACTATTTCCACGTGCAACAGACACAGGTGAATGCGGTACATGTATTATCAAGGTTTATCGATTATATTATTATATGATATTCCTGTGTTATGTCAGAGAAGTACACTTAACAAGACGGCTTTGCAAAACAGCACTGTTTCCAATTATTGGTATTACACATGAGGTCTAATCTCAGCTGGAGAAAGACGTTAGGAGCTGTGGGTGTGTCTTGACCCATTTTGGTTTCTTTCCATCTGGACATAAACAACATCATCACCTTTTAGGAAATAATTTATGATGCAGTTGTTGAATATCTTGCGAAATTTATGTTGCGATTTCGGGGATTTTTAACTGTTTACTTAATACACGTGTAATCATTTGACGCTTAGGCCTATTGAAAATGGAGTTTTGGACTATCAGACGAGCTGTATGATACAGATCTAGCTGTCTTTTTATGAAAATATGCAATAAACAGAAGGTTTATATCGTTGTTTTGAATTTGATTTTTTCTAATTTTGTCTTGATTAAGACCGGAGGAAATTTCGTATTTTATTTTGTTATGGTTAAAAATACTCTAAAAGTGTCAACTTACTTATCTTTCTTTCAATTTTTACCATGGACCTGAGTTTTGTAGTTGTTTTGTCGATATTTATCAGGTTAAAAAAGTCTCACTTATCACATGTGACATTTACCGACTACTGTTAGCCTATTATATTTTTTTCTTCCGTGTTCGATGTGGGTGCCGAAAGAAATGAAAATATTATGTGGACTAGATACGTTATTGTTTTGATTTTTATGGAGGATCTAATAATTTAAATAGCTTGTATTGTGCCATTTCCATCTGCCTATAATGCCCGTCCACAATATATACAATATAGTGCTGATGTTGGACGTTTATTGATGACTATTATAAAAGAATAATGTTACTAAGCTCCAGATTTCAAACACTGAAAATAATATCATGTTATGCATGATATATGCATGTTACGGCATGATCTGAAAAAATGCTACGCTAATTACAGGGTCAACACTTTAAATCATGTCTTTCCCTTCTAACCCCTCGTAAAATACAGTAAAATTTACATTATCTAAACAACACGTTCAGACAATCCTACTTCTATGACATTATTCCACTCGATGACACTTTAACATTTGCACCGCGAGACAGGTCTAATTCACGATGATCACAGCCAGTGGAATTTCATGTGCAGGTGATTATAATTATTTCTGTAACATACTGCTGTAAATGTAGGGCGCTCCCTTTTTTTTTTTATAATCGACCCGGACTGAGACCGCACTAACCGCTCACACAAACTCACTAACACGTCTTTCCCAGAAGTGTGAGCTTACCTCGAGGGTTAAGGAGAGAAGCTGTACATGTATAAAGTGGCCCATCCCACCAAAACAATCAAGTTTGGCCTAGTGCATCAGCCTCATCAGCCATCAATAGCCTGGTGAGATAGATATAATGAGCGTCGTCTGAACACAGTGCGCGAGCGCCACATCTTTACCTTATAGTCATAGCAATTATCACATGTGATATTATTTTACCGACTACTGTTGGTCTATTAAATTTTTTTCTTCCGTGTTCGATGTGGGTGCCGAAAGAAATAAAAATATTGTGTGGACTAGATAAGTTATTGTTTTAATTTTTTTTTTGTTTTGTTTACGATCTTTATTAATTTTTTTTTTGTTTTTGGAAAAATTGTATGAATTTATGTCAAAGAATGCATTTTAGACAAGTCAACATTTTTTCTGGGAATATAAAAAAAACCCTCTAGTTAGCAAGTATGTTGAACATTAATTTTTATCAAATCCAACAAAAGTTATCAAACAATTATATAAAATAAAAGAACAATAATTTATGCACCGAAACCATCATATGCCTAAATTTAAAAGACGAAAGTTTGTGTTTGTAAATTCCAGCGTTCGTCTGAGTAGTAACAGCATATGAAACGGACCCATAATACTGGTCGTAAGCTTTGTAGTTCTGACTCAAACAGTTATATACCACTACAATTTACACTTAAAATAATTAATACAGACACGAAAGATACCATAACTGCAACGTTAGGGCTACTCGTGTATTCTAATCCATATTTCTTACCGGAAGATTTTATGGGCTAAAAAATACATTAGATTGAGAAAGTATTTCTAATGAGTTATAAATACATGTATTGTGTTAACCTATTTGTGACAAAGTTCTATATTTATATCAAAAGTATTTATCAGTTGTTATTTTTAAATAGATCTACACAAAAAATTAATGTTACCCACTAGACCAATCTAGGCGTCAAAAATAATTAAATCCAAACTGTTTAAGACTCACCTCTAGTTATATAGTTGTTTGTTTTAAAGGGAGCTGGTTTCTAATTAAAAAAACAACAACAAACCTGTACAATTGAATAGAAGTCGATCGAGTCTTTCAAACAAACGCAATGATTTATTTTAAACCTTTTTAGCTCTTTGGGTGTATACTTTAATGCTTCATAAAGTTTATAACAGTGCAAAGAGCGTCACGTCTGTGCACTTTAATGTCATGTTTGTTCTCTAATACTAAAATGATAAAAAAAAATATTTTAGTTTAATTTAAAGACTACTTGAGGAATCCATATCTGTATTTTTTCCCAAAAAAAACAACAAAGCCAAATGGATAACAATTGGACTTGAGCGCATTGTGGTAATAATTATAATAAAACAACAACAAAAAAGCAACAACAACAACAACAACAACAACAACAACAACAACAACAACAACGACAACAACAACAACAACAACAACAACAACAACAACAATAATACAGTGAATTAATGCAGTCGTGATAAATAACTTAAAAGCGAGCATGTGTAAAGTAATCTATAAATGCGGCGTAATCTAAGCTAAACTAGATTAAAAAAAAAAAAAAAGCAAGTATAAAGGAAATAAAAACAACAAACATTCAATGTCAATCACAGGCTATTGATGTCTATGAGCTCAATGCAACATAAACGAAATTAAAGCTTGTTGCTGAACAAAAAAAAAAAGACCTGTTGGGAAAAAAAGGAAATATATTATATACTTAAGCACATGTCCAAATAAAATATTACAAATAGCAATTTGACGCAAAAACGAGGAAGTAAAACAAAAAATTACGAAGAAGTCTTATAAATGTTTTTCAGACCGTGAAAGGATGAAATTACTAATGGTCTCTTTTTTTCTGATGAACTATAATTTTTAGTGTTAGAGCTCTACACGTTCATCATTAAAATCTCCAAGAATTTCGTCGTTTCCCCACTACTAGTAGAAGTAATGAAGATAATACGAAAAAAAAACATAATAATATAACTAATAATCATAATAATAATAATATAATAATAATAATAATATTAATAATAATAATAATAATAATAATAATAATAATCAGTTATAAACAGATCAGTTTCATACATTCACATCCCTGCCATTCATTTACTGCAGGCCTACTTTCACTGCTGTAGCCTACAGACAATCAAAATGACGCATTTTTTTTATTCGCGTTTGGATTACGTTTCCTTTGTGATGTGTAGAGTTTAGAGCTATAGTTCAATCATGCCCGCTCCAGCTAATAGCAACTTGGGTCGAAAAACAAACAACGCGTAGAGAGTGTCTACAGCAAAACGAAAACGGCAAGAATCTATCGGCGATAAATCTAGATGTAGATCTAATGATAATGGCCCAGCTGCACCGCCTCAACCGATACCAGATCAACGATAAGCCTTATTCTACAACATTAATTATTTCCAAAATGTAATAAACATAGGACCCCTTGACGAAAGATGTGTTCACTGTCAAGCATTACAATTTAAAGGTGAAACAAAAGCGTCTTGTTGCTCCAACGGGGCCACAAAACTGGATGTTTTCCCTCAGGTCCCCATCGGCATAGCGGATTTATTTAATAACACAAATTCTGAAAGCGAACATTTTTTAGAGTCTGCGCGACCAGCAGGAGAAAATGCAAGTCGCTACAATGCTCCTACTACACAAGAGGTAGCTGTACTCATGCCCAATGAACCTGTAGGACACAGGGACATAGTTCTCAGACTACGCGACAACAGCCTCAAACTCATTTCTGAGCTTTATACTATTATAGACCGTATGATCCATTACAATACCCCCTGTTGTTTCCGTTTGGTACAGTAAGTTTTTCTATTGTCTGTGTGAATGTAACTGCTAACAAAACTTACCTGGCAGTTATATTTTTCTTTCTTAAACACATTCAACAAACCGAAAAAATCCCAACTACAAAGTGTAGATTTATGCACGGGGCATTCTCTGATTCCGCAAGGTCACGGGCAATGCAATTTGTTTTTTAAGTGCGCACGCTGCACCGTTTTGTAAGAGTGCTTTGTTACCTGTACTATCAGAAGATGAAAAAAAAATTATATAGCCTGTAAAAACAACTAACAGCATGTTGTTCAATTTTTATGACTTATACACATGTCCAAATTTTAATATTACAAATAGCAAATTGACGCCAAAACGAGGAAGCAAAAAAAAAAATTACAAAGAAGTCTTTTAAATGTTTTTCACACCATGAAAGGATGAAGACATTTAAAAAAAATTACTAATGGTCTCTTCTTTTTTCTGATGAAATATAATTTTTAGTGTTAGAACTCTACACATTCATCATTAAAATCTCCAAGAATTTCGTCGTTTCCCCACTAATAGTAGTAGTAATAATACTACTAGAAGTAATAAAGATAATACGAAAATAACCATAATAACATTTATTATTATTATTATTATTATTATTAGTTTAGTATATGATTAAACGTGAACATTTTAAGCTCAGAACAACAACAACAACAACAACAATAACAACAACAAACTTTAAAACAGTAACAAATCAGAGAAAATATAAGAATGAAAGAAACACATGAACAATTCTTTTTGCGAAAACCACACTGATAAATAAGATTGGTTTAAAGAAGAAAAAAAATCCATTAGCATAATGTAAAAAAAAACGGTACCAAATCAAATAGAATATTTTCCTCTGCCTCAAGCAAAGCAAATCTAGTGTTAAACATAACACGCATATAAGATTTTTTAAAATTCATGAGTAAATTTAAAGGTAAGCAACGTTTATAAGGTAATTTATTCAATAGTTAGAAAAATAGAAATTAAGGGCTTTGGAATGAAGGTAAAATTAAAATTGACACATTTAAAATGTTCGTAGACCTTGGCATTCACCCGGTGTTACATGTAATTGCTTATCAGCATGTGCACAATAATTAATTGTTCCAACAAAAAAGGAACATATGAAACATTTTTTATGGCAACAGTATTTCTTTGATTTCAAGATGTGCAGGACAAAATGAATAAATTCTGAGTTTAAAAAGGATATCAATCAGTGAATTTTTAACTTTCGAAATGCATCCGAGCAGCAAGGGTGATTGTACATCAAATTATTACAAAGAAATCTGGTAGCGGATTACAGCGGGAGACAGCGGGCGACATAAAATACGTTAAATGTATTAAAAACAGATACAAAATAAAACTAAGCAAACAAACACACACAAAAAATATGATTTACCCTTCTTCACACTTAATCTCTTAAAGGCGGTTAAAATTATATGTTTTTTTTTAATACTTTTTTAAGGCTTTATAAAACAACAGTTGAAAATTTTGTAATGTTGAAAGATGAAAAAAACAAACACGCACGCAACAAAGAAAAAATATTGGGACTAAGTAAACCCCAAAGGACTAGCCGTTCCAGATAAGGACTGGTAGCGTTTCCATGGTTTCGGACTTTCTAAAGCTACCTAAAACTGATGCCTGATTGGTTGACACTGTAGAAGGAAGCCTGGAAGCTGTGACAGTGTGAGGGGAAGGGCGAGGGGACAGCAGCGTCTAAGCCTGCGCATAAAAAACCTGGGAGCAGCTCAGCAAGATGCGGGGGGGGGGGGGGGCTGGCCTTCCTCAGATCACTTTCGATCTGTCCTTAGTTCCCCGCAAAAATCGATAGTCCTGGTTTCTTCCGAGGATGCGCTGTGCAAACGGAGTCAACGTAAAAACCGGGGTGAACGCTCCAAAGGTATTGCCAGCTAGGTCTGGTTCGCGAGCTCTGTGTCCGGTGTCAGCTCCTGTTCTAGGATTATGTATTAGCAGTAAATATTGCTGTTGTTTTTCCTCCTGTTTCTTGGTTCATGATAAAATTCCCATCTGCCCTTCAACCAGCTTGTCTCGATACTCATGTTGAGAGAGCATGCAGCTGTACTAAGGCCGAGTCTTTTTTCCTTTTTCGTTTTGCTGTGAAAAACAACACTTTAATAATAAAAAAAATATTGTTGTTCGAAAAAAAAATCTAACCCGGAAACAATCATAAAGAAAACAAAATCACGGTGAAATTGAACATTAATGTTTATGTGGGAGATATCACGACTTTTGTTTTCTTTCTATTTAGCTTTCCTTTTCTCTCTCTTTATCCCACCTCCCTCCCTCCCCATGTCCGCTTTTACTGTGTCTTCCTCTCTGAATATACTCATCTATCACATTATAAAAACATGTTTTTAATTTTTCAAAGCAAAGTCGTTTGGTGATGATGCAAAAAAATCGACGAAAAAAAAAAAACAATGAAAATTTTCAACATAATCAGTACAATTTAGTTAATAATTTTAAAAATAAAAATCGAGTATTCATATACACTGAAGAACAACGATACCACTATAAAGCACACACTTTTTATTCACCGTATAACATGGCAACATATAGATCAGTCGATAGTCTTCTTGACTGTGAACAGTAGGTGCGATGTTCGAATCTGAGGTGGTTGCCTCTGTATCCGCAGAGAGTTTGCAGGTGTTAACTTTTGCAAGTCATTTATACTGCATTAATCCACAGCCACCAGAAGAGCTAAACCCGAACACTTTGAGCAATAATAATCATAAACTGTGCAATTTAAGTATGCTTCTAATTTTCCTTCTTCGTCAAGAATAAAATTATGTCTAGAGCAATGTTGTATTGATTTTCTTTCACCCCTAGATTACTGACAAATACTTCTTTTCTGTATTAAAAAAAAGTTAAAATTTGGCAATAACAACTGAAAAGCATTACCTATTTATTTCGTATTATAGTATGAAATGTACTGACCATAAATACCTCAGTGTATACATTTTTGTGAAGGAGAATAGCTAAACTTTTAGGAAATGTTATCAGTTGGGTGAAAATGTACAGACATAAGATCTACAGGAGTGAAGATAGTGCCACAACCCCTAGCAAATGTAGACCTTTATCTAGAGCTAGCGGTAAATTTATAGATAACTCTGCACATCGCATGAAATGGGCAAGTTAATGTTTCTAAGACCGATTTTTGTGTGTTATGAACGAATATGACATTGAATTTGCCCGCAAATGTGTTCTTGATCTTCAATGACCTTGACTTGTATTTTATTTGTATGTGAAATATTTTTCCCCAAGATTAAAAACGCACTTTTTACAATTGCTTTTTTAGCTGGGGACACAATCCTCTAGAGCATATTTTTTATTTTATTTTTTATTTGGACAATTTCAATGTCAAGTGAGTTCATAACAAAAAAAAACAACAAAAAAAAACAAAAAAAAACAACAAAAAAACTACGTCGAAAACATTGACGTGTCCATTAAATGCGATGGACGTAGACAAAACCTAAAAATCTGATGTCTCATAGTCATCAAAATCAAGGTGAAAATCACGGTCTGTAAACATTGTAGCTTTTAATATCAGCTAAAATTTTAAAGTGAAAATATCTCTCTCTACCTTGTGAAAACAACATACACGAAACTTGTCAGAATTTTGGCAATCTCACATTGAAATACCAAAAGGCCTTCAAATGTCGGAAGAATTCGTCCTCATCGAAGTGAAGTGGTTAAACAAACATGCCGCATAAATTTAGAGTGTGTTTGTGTTTTTTTAATGGAAAAAGCTTGTCGAAAAGAGCCAAATAAAAAATTTCAAAATCCTTAATAACTGTTTAGGTTATTTTAAAGTACCATTGTATTGAGTTTATAGAAAGTAATAAGAGTAATGGTGTGGTATATTTCCAATGTAAAATAGTTATTCCTAAAATAATTATTTAAAAAGGTGCACCCTACCCAAGGCATCCAAAACGGACGCCTTGACCCTACCCCATTATTTCCCGAAAAAGTGGTCCAGTTTTTTTTCCTTAATTTTTTGTTGTTGTAAAATAATGCTTCGTTCAATTTCGTACGGTAAGGTATTTCCTTTTCGGAAAATCAATTATCAATTTTTAGGCTGATTTTTTTCCAGAGAATTTTTAATGTTTGTGACATTTAGTACATTGAGTTGGGAAATTTGTGTTATCCAATGACTATTTGCACTATTTTTTTTAATGAGGAAAACCCTTTTCTTTTATGGATATGGGTAAGTGAACAGTCAGACTTTTTGTCTGTGGAAAATTAAAAAAGACAATTTTTTTGTCATTCGTAATTTTGACCTTTTTTTTTCTTTTATAAAATTGCTGCCTTTTTGCATCAAATAAACATTTGCATCTTTTCGAAAATGTTTTAGCTTAGGTATCTTATCAAATTAATTGTTACAATGAGCTCTTGTTATCATCGATACCTGTTTTAGTCCGTTGTCAAATCTTGGTTGCTATCTTAAGTGTTCTTTTATAAAAATATTTACACCTGGGTGTATCTTTTATAATAGTATGTCTTAGTAAGAATGCCAGTTCACCCGAGAGTTACGAAACATCGTTAGAAGCCGTGAGTTCTAGATCTAATAATTAGCTCATCAAAGAAGAGGGTTGATTAAAGTTCGTCGGTGCGACCCACAGATTATAAGCAGCTTATTCTAGTCTTGCGAAGAGAAGACAAAGTGCCCACACGGAAAGTTAATTCTAGATCTACTACTTGATGTGTTATTATATTTTGGTTTGTTGAACATTTCTATTGTCTTCTAACAAAGCGGGATATAACTTCTTTCAAAATATCAGATGTACTCATGCATCATACTATAGAATAACAAAAAAAAAAAAACAAAAAAAAAAACAACAACAAAAAACAACTACAAACAAACAACCTATTGCACAACCACAACGATAAAAGCAACAATTACAACAACAAGACCAACACCAATAACACCAACAACAGTAACAACAACAACAACAACAACAACAACAACAACAACAACAACAAAAACAGCAACAAACCTCTTGTCCTTCCACGAGTTACAAAATGTTCTTACCTTCAATTTTTTGTTACATCTATTTAATTAAGGGGAGCATCATGGAGTTCTGGAAGACAATTCAAGTTAGAGATTTATATCTTGTGTCTTGCTGTATGCATGCTCCCCACAGTTCGTGCCATTCAATTTATAAATTTATAATCCTTATGAAATCTCCCATTAGGTATACTGATATCACATTCATGTCATATTATATTTAACAAAATTTATAATATTATGTTTATCCCAAATGCTTAACAGGAAAACATTAAAAAATCTGATCACAATGCGGAAAAAAATGCTAACAACTTAACTAATGTGTTTTTTTTACAAAACAACATAGATTACCGAAACACAGTTAAGTTTTCTTAAAGCAGAGTTTTACATGAAATGGCGCAGTCGACTGAACATTGATTGTCATGTAGCATGTAACACTGAAATCCTGATAAATCAGATTTAAAAATAATGAGAACATTCGATTCAGTGTGGATATTTATTTGTCATACGACTAAAGACAAGTTTCCTTGTTTGGGAAAAATTTAAAGCCTCTATTTAAATGAAACATAATCTTGAAAGGCTGTCTACTGTTGAAGAGATCTTAGATTTGATAGAGACTGAAAATGAAGTAAACTTCTAAATAGATCAGAGGCGAATTTTACCAAATAAGGACACTGTGTTTTGCAAAATAAAGCAACAACAAACAAAGAAAACAAAACGTCCATTATACACAAATACAAACCAAAAAACACACGGGAAACAACAATAGCTTGAAAGAGATTAACGAGAAAACGATGATAGTAAAAATCACCATAATTAACAGCTAAAGAAAATATCTCGCAATGACTGTCGAGGACTAGAAAGTACCATGAGATTCATTAGATTACCATTGATTTAGTACTGGTATCGAAGTCATATTGAAAATTTGGTGGCACATTCAGTTAATCAACTCCATATAAAATGATGAATAAACACTTGAAAAAAAAAATCAGTATCTACAAACTAAAAGAGTGTTCATCAATAGATTTCCCACAGAAGTGGGAATAAATAGCACATTTTACACTATCAAGTGCATAAAGTACACCGAACACAAGCAAAGTGAAAAACAAAATGTCGGATTGCAAGCTAAGATTCTAATAATCTGGTAGATCTACATACATGTACTGAATACACCAACATCTAAAATATTTTGCTCATAATATTGATGTTGAAAAAAAATTCAAACATATAAGGAAATAAAACGAAATAGAAAAATTTGTACATGACATTATAACAATACAGATCTACAAGGACAGACTGAGAAGTAAAGATATAACTTTACACATAAACGTAAAAAAGGATGATAGCGTTAAATAAAATATAGTCTAAAAATATAGCCCCCCCCCCCCCCCACACACACACACAGAAAAACATTAAGGCAGAATGAGAGATGGGACAGAAGGATGTAAATGCATGTAGACCTTTCATGTGCATGTAGATCCATCAGTTCAAACCACCGAGAGCAGCGTAATTACGAAAAGACACTGAGTCCTCTAAGGATTTTTCCTGCCCTCTTATTTAAGTTACATTGATTGCTTTCATGTTTACTACCCTTCCCCTTATTCGATCCACTCCAGTTGGCCGTCAAGGCCACCAAATCCATTTCTATGCTGTCGGAGAGCAAGAAGTCTTCCTCTCTCTCTCTCTCTCTCTCTCTCTCTCTCTCTCTCTCT
>RQTK01000456.1:183543-207937 GCA_003991915.1 Elysia chlorotica
TGTCCCCACCCCTCCCGCGAGCACACGCCTGGACTGGGAGAGTTCATCTGTTCTGTCTGCTGCTGCCGAGGTGCTGGGTGGAGAGAGGGGGGGGGGGTCTATCTCATAACTAGCGGCGCAGAGAGGGTGGAAATGGGTTGCTCAGAGTGGATGAGAGAAGATGAAGAGGGCGGGAGGGAGGAGGAGGGAGAAAGGACGACTCACCGAGATTGAACTGAGGAGCAAGCAATGACAAAGAGTGAGTGGTCGGGGTGAGGAATGGACGAGCGATCTGATTTGAATAATGGCTAAAGGTGGACTCGGCTTGGTGACCTTGCTTTCTTTGTCATAGCTTTCTTGTCGCTTTTTCTATTTAATATTAAGTGCTAGGAATTTATCATACATAACGGACCATTTTCTTTTTGCCACTTGTATTTGAATTATATCGAACCCGATTTTATTCACGGTAACCGTAGATACATCACGGCACTCTGTCAGATGGTGTTACTATCACGCGAACCGAACAGGCGCTCCCCTCATTATTTGATTCGACTATCGATTGCTCTGCAAAGTAATTAGAACTATTAATAATAGTTATCCTAGATCACTGAACAAGAGCTTTTCTAGATGATGCACCATAAGAGAACACACAACGCCTCATCTTATCGATTTCATTGACATGGTTTTGCAACGACGACCAATGTTGTGTTGCTGTGTCGTGAATCAACCAGGAACTGCTGCGCTCTATTGTCTTGATTGTAACGACTAGGCTAAAAAAGTAATTTTCAACTTTATTTGCGAGTTTCTACATTTTCGATAGAACTTCACTCTTTTCTGGGGAACATTATGTTTCTAGAATTGCAAACTGCTTTTCTCTAAGAAAATTAATAAGCGAAGAAGAACAACATTCATTTCTTTTACCCTTTCTTTTTGAAACTTTTGCTCAGTCTGACTTTCAATTCTCCTGGTCCATGCCCAACCTTGCACACGTACATGCATGTTCTTTTCATTTAAGCAAGTTGTGCACTGCCCAACCAGATTGTACTGTATAAGATTTATTAAAGTCTTCATTAAATTTAAGAAAAGTGGCTCCAGCCTTGCACCCACCCATCCAATCTGAGCATCTCATTTCTCCCAGAGTGCCCGCTTCAGTAGCCAGGGGACAAGACAACTGATGGGGACACGGGGAGGGAATGGGGGAGGCGGAGAGGGGGGTAGAGACTGGCTACTAAGCCTAATGAGGACGGGGGATGCGGAGAGAAGCTCGGTGTGTCCTGACTCCAAGCGTGGCGAGTCGGTGCCAGGCACTGATGCTCTACCGACTGTGGTAGCGGCACCGACTCTGGGAGTGAGCACCGTACTGGCCTGACCGACATGTTCGCATCTCGGCCTGGAAACCATGGCACGTCCATCAGTGTGTGAGTGTCAGTGTGTATGTGTGTTTGTGTTAAGCTACTGAACTTACAATCAGGATTGTTTTTGTTCTTTTTTCGCGATTCATGTATTCTGGAAATATTTCGAACCTGTGCATCACCGTGTTTGTGTAATGAGGACAGTAGTACTCTAGAATTATTGGAAAGTCAAAAGTTTTCCTGTAAAATTTTATTTTCGTGGTTCGGATTTTCAAGAGCAGACGGCCTTTGTGTACATGTATTTGGTGATAGATATACAAAACAATCTTCGTTCGGCAAACTATTAAGAGATTGTTGGTAACAGCAAAAAGAATTTCGCCTGAAATAGGAATGTGAAACGCGTACTTTAAAACCTACGGTAATGAAAAAGAGTTCTCTTTCCACATAGAATATTTTTAATACCATTCACCAAAATAATTAACTAACAATTTGTTTTACAAGAACTTGTATGTAATTTTATTTCTTTATTATTTAAAATAGGGAAATTCCAAGAGCGCGTTTCTTCAATGAGCATTCTGAGATATACAAGCGCTTTTAGTAGTTGTTATTTGCATGCTGTAGAAAATACTTATGATTTTGTGTCAAGCGACCATGCGAAACTCGTCCAAACAAAATTCTTTCGTTTTTTCTTGAAATATTTCTTAAATTGTCTGTCTGGGTCGATCTGTTTGTATGATACGAGTATAATTTCGTTATATTTCTTTTGTATTTGACGTTTTCCATCTATCGGTCTCTTTTCTTGTCTCGGTCTTGGTCTGTCTGCCTGTCTGTCTGTCTGTCTGTCTGTCTGTCTGTCTGTCTGTCTGTTTATCCCCACCCTCTCTGTCCTTCTTATCCTTCTCTCTTCCCATCTTCCTCCTCCTCCTCCTCCTCAATACTTTTCCAACTGATGATCATACAAATCAGGTTTGTATGTGTGTGTGTGTGTGTTCATATGAATGTTTAAAATTGAATTGATTTTGCGTGGCAAGCAACATATATTCCTATCATTTTTTTCTAATGAAAATAATTAAGTATAACACTTTAATTAAATAGCCACTCTTACGGACATATTGGGTGGTAAATTCATTGATGCTAAGAATGAAACAAAACGTGCAAACATGAGTAAACATTGCGTAGGAAAGAAATAAAAGATATTATAACAACACAAGACATACAAACAACGAACCGTTCCCCCTCCGCCACAAAATTAAGTACAAAATTAGAAAGAATCCAACCCCTTAAAAAAAAAGAAAATTATATCAGTATGAGTCCTACAAAGTCATGAATTTCGATGTTTCGATAAAAAAAGGTACAAATACACTTTAAAAAATTATACACATGTAAAATAATGTACTAATCTATCTCATAAGAAAATTATAAGCTTATAAAAAGTAACGAGCTACAATGTACATTAATTTTACAGACCCTTTCATTGCTGATAATAAAGGTTTATTGCTAGCTCTCTACACTGTGTAGATCTGTTTCGCTGCGGGGGTTTGATTGCGTGTTCAAAGCTTCCCTTCCCCTAGAGCTCTGTCTGTAGACACAAGACAGGCCAAAGTTTTAGTTTTTACAACTGAGTTCAAAGAAGCTGGGATATATCCAGTACTGTCACCGACAAACCTGTTCGTGTGTTGCGAGCGTTACAGCTTTTATTTTTAAATTGATGTCAACGTAATTAAGAGCGTCATTTGATTTTTAAGACATTTGAGTTTTTTTTCTACCATTGCATCCGTGGCCGTGAAATCGTATTATCGAAATATTTCTGGAACTCGGTTACATGTAAATAATGTTAAAAAAAAGAAAAGAAAAAATATATATTTAGAAAGAGAGAGAGAGAGAGAGAGAGAGAGAGAGAGAGAGAGAGAGATAGAGATACATATTTTTATTTATATGCACTGTAATGTTCTTCCTCGAAACTTATTCACAATGGGTCGGCCCTCTCCTTGATTTGTGTAATGTTTGTAATGTTTTAATTCAACAGCATGGAAAAGAATGTTTTCTTATCTAGAGACACATTATTTTTCATGGGTTGACCTTTTACCGATAACAAAAAAGTAAAAAAAAAAAAAAAAAGACGATGGGGTTTTGTTGGGGGGGGGGGGGGGGCTTTTTCCAAAGGGCTAAAATGATTTAAGGAAAAAGGTGTGGGGGTTTGTTGGGGGGGGGGGGGGGTGTACTCTTTTTCAAATTGTGTTTCGGTATTTTGGTACTCTCCCAGATATTTAAAGCTTTAAAAATGAATGAAATATTAATATTTTTTTGCCGTTTATTATAAAAAAAAAGAAAACACAGTAACAAACAGCCAAAGAAATACGAAACTTAGTTCTTTTGCTATTTACAATTTGCGAAAACAATAATGTTCCTGTGGAAACAAAATATAAATGTTTAACATGCAAAGCGCAATTTCCGTGAAAAAAAGTTTTTTTTAATTTTTTTTTTTACGTTATTCGAGTTTGTGATAGATTATGTAAGACATCCACAGTGATACACTAGTCTACATAACAAAAGCATGAACTTAATCTGCTTTCTTTCTAAGTTCTATGATCCAACTAAATCCATCTTTAAACGTTTTCTTCAGTCTACTCTTATAGATAGGGTTTATCGATTGAGATAAACTGTTCTTTTGATCCTGCCCAGACTAGCTTTTAGCCAAACCACGTAGCTTGTAACTTTAAACTTCGCTTGCACAAAAAATATGTCTGAAATATAATTTGGCACCCTCCAGTGTTGTGGATTATTCTGCAAAATCTCATGAAGATTGAGCACAAAATAATTTTGTTATGCCAATCGTCTTTTGGTAAGATTAATTACTCCACTGTAGAATGATAAGGCCAGAATTTCCCTTCTCAACTTTTGTCTAAACTTTGGATTTTGATGCGATACTTGTAAAATCTATGAAAGTGATTGCTGTCTCCCGCAGATTCTTTTTTTTCTGTCTATCCTCCCTTCCTATCTTTTTTCTATTGTCCTGGCTTTCACAATATGATGTTTTTTATATAAAGATATCTGTATTCCCCCCTCTCCCCCTATGTCTGTCTCTGTCTTTGTCTCTGTTGGTCTTTTTTGTCTGTCTATCTGTCTGTCTATATGTCTGTCTGCCTGTTTGTCTGTCCCCCTGTCTCTCTGTCTCTCTCTCTGTCTGTCTGTCTGTATGTCTGTCTGTCTCTCTTTCTCTCTCTCTCTCTCTCTCTCTCTCTCTCTCTCTCTCTCTCTTCTTTTTCATATTCATTTTTTCTTTCTACATTGTATTAATAAAAAAAATCATTTATTCTGCATATCTATAACATGTATGGTTTTTGTTTACTTTAAGTAAATTTAAAAGCAAAATAACTGTCATTACGTATGGTGGTCACTTCAGACAAAAAAAAACACAGAATAAAAAGAAAAACAAAATAAGAAAGAACCAAAAAACAAAAACAAACAACAACGGCGATCGATCTAATCGATGCTTCATGTAGCTTCATCGATTTTGTTTATGTCTCATTAATTTCCAGTTAGGTAATCCGTTCGATAAAAAAAAGAAAAGAAAATAGGCCTCTGTAAACATCTTACATGACAGCAAATTGAACAAAAGGCATACATCACTTGTTCATATTTTACTGACCACTTATCATTTGTCAGAAAATTACATGTTTGCGATTATGATACTTTTTTTGTTGTTTTTTTTTTTTTTACAGCGTTTCTCTCGTTTCACGGGTGTTTGGTTTTTCTATTCACTTTGTGTATATTCTTGTAACATTAACAAATTAACTTTCATTTTTTTCCAGTTCTGAAAAACATAATGTTATCTTTCATCTATTTAAGATAGAAAAGAGGGAGAGGAGAGAGAGAGGAGAGAGAGAGAGAGAGAGAGAGAGAGAGAGAGAGAGAGAGAGAGAGAAAGAGAGTGGGAGGAGAAGAGATCGTTTTGGGAAGATTTTTCCAAAGAAAAAAAATGCATTTATGTAGTTACATCTTTCAGCTAAAAATAAAGCAGGTCCCTTCTCGGTGGCTTTTTTTTTAATGGTGAGAGATCAACTTAAGAGCCTTAATAGTGTAGAAATTCGCAGAGAATTTTATAAACTTGTAAATTATTATTTTATTTTTCAATATAATTATATTGTGGTCAGTAAAATATGAACAAGTGATGTATGCCTTTTGTTCAATTTGCTGTCTTGTAAGATGTTTACAGAGGCCTATTTTCTTTTCTTTTTTTTTTTATCGAACGGATTACCTAACTGGAAATTAATGAGACATAAAAAAATCGATGAAGCTACATGAAGCATCGATTAGATCGATCGCTGTTGTTGTTTGTTTTTGTTTTTTGGTTCTTTCTTATTTTGTTTTTCTTTTTATTCTGTGTTTTTTTTTTTTGTCTGAAGTGACCACCATAAGTAATGACAGTTATTTTGCTTTTAAATTTACTTAAAGTAAACAAAAACCATACATGTTATAGATATGCAGAATAAATGATTTTTTTTTATTAATACAATGTAGAAAGAAAAAATGAATATGAAAAAGAAGAGAGAGAGAGAGAGAGAGAGAGTAATAATAGTAGTAGTAGTAATAAATTAACTCAACTAATAATACATTCATGATAATGATAAGGAGGAATAAAATAACAACAATGAAGACGACAATAATGAAACCATTAATGAAGACGTTTTGAATATAGCATAAAGGCAAGGGTGAAATCTAACAAGAGAATTACTTTGTATTTTCAAATTTCCAATTGAGAAGTCTAGTCTTTAATTTGTTGACTGAATGTCGAAAGACATAATTATGCAATGTATCACGTAGTACAAAGAACCAAAAAGGGAAAAAACAAATGGCACACAAAAACAACAAAAATAAACACCAACACGTACCGACAAGTTTAAAGCTCAATGAAAATCAGATTAAACACGTTACAGTTGCATCCACAATGTAATCCATCCCAATTACATGTATTGAAAATACGGTGAAATATCGACTTTTACCATCCCCAGCACAATACCCCTACTGCCACCCCCACCTCACCCAAGAACAACACACTTTAGAAAAAGAGGAATTAAAAAAAAAAGAGTTATGCGCACCATATTGCACAAAGCGTGCACATTTCTTTGTCTGCACCGTGCCTGGACCCAGAATCCCGAAGTCCATTGTCTGGGGCGGCCAGCGAGGCCCGCAAGGCTCCGGTCTGTGTGTCTCTGTGGCGGTCGTTAGTCGCACAACTGTAACTACAATACGCGCCCTGCGTAAACAGGACCCAAAGCATTAACGAAGGCGATCTGCAAGTCGTCCAACCATATCTCTTTCCAAAAGTTACTGAGACGATGAAGGATCAGGCGATGCTATGACTAAGTCTAAGGGGCGTGATTATGCCATCCAGTGTAGTCGGGTAGATCGCAAAGCCTGTGATAGTTGGGCTCGACTCTGTGACACAACACAAGGACGCAGGGACAGGCTTGGCAGACGCCAGACAGTTGCAGCTGCACAGCGCATCACTACCGCATCGCCCCTGGGATCAGACTACATGGACTCACAATGCTATATATAGCGACTCAACATTAGGCTGTAGAATCAAGGCTGTAAGATAGACATTCTGCTTAGTAAATTTTTAAAGTGTTAATGTCACGGTGGTGGTTGGTCAAACAAAACAAAACGAAGGAACAAAAAGCAAAAAAAAAAAAAAAAAAAAAACTAAACAAAAAGAAACAAAAAGAAACAAAAAGATTAAAAAAACGTAGACATTTTGCATCCAGATGTCTCAGGATCAGATAAAACAGATTATAGACCAAATATTAAAAAAGGATGTCAGACCTAACTTTTACGGTCACTAAAACGTTCTTTTTTAAAATTCATTTCACACTAAACTAAAGCTTGCGACTTACTCCAACTTTCTAGTGTATTTTTTTTACTCTATAGCACCCGCAGTCTTTGCCTACTAGTACTATTGATTAGCATCAGTCTCCTAAAATTAACCAGAGAGAGAAAGAAACAAACAAACAAAGAGAGAGAGAGAGAGAGAGAGAGAGAGAGAGAGAGAGAGAGAGAGAGAGTAGGGGGCTGTAGAGAATGAGACAGGTATCGGAGAGAAATAGAGAGATAGAGAGACAGAATACAGACAGATAGAGAAATAGATCTTATAGAGAGATAGAGAGACAGAATACAGACACACAGAAAGAAAAAGGGGGGAGAGGCGATGTTGGGGAACGGAGAAGAAAATTACAGCGATGATGTAAATGGGCTATATTCTTGACAGTTCCTCATTTTGTATTCTGATCTGTTTCATTACGGATCAGACAATTATGGGAGTCATTGAAAGAAAGTTCTCATGTCACGTGACACTGAGCATCTGCGCCACTCAGAGATTGTACTTAGCGCACGAGCGCAACATCGGGCATTGCAGAGTCTCTCTCTCTCTCTCTCTCTCTCTCTCTCTCTCTCTCTATCTATCTATCTATCTCTCCTAACTCTTAAGATCGGTGAAAGTTCGACACTTATAAATTGTAAAACTTCACCCCTTTCTAATCAAACGATATTCGTCATTAATATGTCAGTTCTGTTTTTCTTTCCTTATCACGATGGTAGATAATTTTAGTTATATTTAACAACTACTTAATTTGTAGGCTGCCTTTATGCTGAATTATAACTTTAAATCTTACTTTGATAGTACACTCATGCAGTTACTAATATCTCGCGGTCAACGCCCGTCAAGGCCATCTCAGTCCAGCGGGGTTATTGAACCCGGGCCCTATGACTCGTGGCGCGGCGCGCGACCCACACGACTTGCGCACGCGAGTGGTCTCTTTGTTGGGGCGGCTAGGGCACGTTGGGCTGAGGGTGAGCACAGGTGACCCTGACATGGGCTGCCTACTCACGCTGGGGCGATCTGGTGTGTCCGCGCGCCCACGCCCTTCCATCATAATGGGCAATGTACAACCCCTCTGTCCTTCTCGTCTTGCTTTGTCTTTATCGTAAATACATCGTGTATAAAGTCTTGTGCAGTGCAACGGCTATTGAACGTTTTAAAATATGGCCAAGGTTGGGAAAGGGTGTTTCTTTTTCTAACAGAGCGAACATCTCTAATTCTCTCTCTCTCTCTCTCTCTCTCTCTCTCTCTCTCTCTCTCTCTCTCTCTCTCCTCTCTCTCCCTCCTCTCTTTCTCTTCCTCTCTCTCTCTCTCTCTCTCTCTCTTCTTTTGTTATCTCTCTCGAGTTTAACATCTACTAGGTTCTTCCGAAGGGAAATGTGGGGTAGTCAGTGAATATTCACAGAAAAATATATCATGTTGTTAATATTCACAGAAAAATATCTCATGTTGTTTTGCCATTAACAAATAGTTACCGTATATATTATTATATCATTGCTTCACAGCAAAGACCCCTATTCCTGAGCAGTAATCATAATTACCATAGAGAGCACTGCAACAAACCCGATGCGTGCTTCTCCTTTTCAGAGGACCATCTGCACTAACTAAGAAGAGATTTATACTTGTTATGATGGTCTGTTGGTATCAAATTTCCATAACCTTGGTTTCTTCTCTCTCTGATACTTAACACACTCACGAACTCCACCCAATTTCGCCCCTCCCCCCTCCCCCCAACCTTCTTTCTCCCTTACCCACCATTCACTCCAAACCCCGCCTCATTCTCTGCCTCTCTTTGTATGAGGCAACTACTAATACAAAATTAAATTTAAAGGTGATAGTAATTCTCTCTCACCCACTTTTTTCTACCCGCCCCCCTCCACAAACATCTTTCCCTCTCTGACTCTGTATCCAAGACCCTCTTTCTTTGTTTGGTTTTTTTCTGCGGTTCCAGTTCACCGCAAAAAAAAAAAAGAAAAGAAAAAACCCCTAGCGTTTTGGTACTTTGTAGGAAAGCCATTCATTCACAGTAATTGTCTTTATTTAATCGTCACACTGACTGACGCATTGAGGTACTGTTGTCCCCATGGCACTTTTATTTGCGATCTTGCAACAACAGATGGGTCGCTTGAATCCTTACCTTCCGTTTGTGAGCCACATCAAAGCAAGCTACCCGCCGTGAACATTTCCTTGTGAAACTTACGGGCTATCAAACTAATCAAACGCTCCCAAATACTAACGCCGTGGGCTTATGAATGAAAAAAAAAACACAACATAGAAAGAAAAATTGAAGCAGAAAGAAGATAAAACGTAATGCCAATCATATTATTTGATATTAAGCAAAAACTAATCCTCATAGATGTATATAACTACCAGTAGTTTTATATCTATGCTAATGCTTAAATTCAGAAATAACATCGCATAAATTAAAAAAGATAAAAATTATGTGAATATTTTAATATTTTTATCATATTGCGCTTAAAGATTAAGAGAGAATAAAAAACAAATGTAATGATTTTTTCGTCCCGTTTTTTTTTTTTTTGGAATCGAATTAGCCAGACACTAGTTATTTTTTGTTGTTTTTTTTCCGGAGAATTGAAAACAGAAAAACAAACGGTAATACACTTTTTTAAATGCATGAAAATGAAACAAACTAACTTTAGGATCTAAATCTTGTAAAGAATACATTTCCACTGAAAGTCTAAGTTGACTTTTATGAAGTGATTGGTACAAATAATGTCTAAATCAAGAAAAAGGACAACTACGTTTATTTATAATTATGAAAAGGTTATTGACCCTCCCTTTTGCCTTAAGCCTTGAGTATAATCAGCCAAAATTTGTTTCAGGATCGTCTGGTTTCTGAAGGTTTTAAGACTGAAAATCGGAATTCCTCTAACTGTAACATCGTGATATTATTTTCATGGTTATAATGGTATTCGGCGTTGTTCACCTACATTTTGGAAGAAAAGCATACTTTTTTTCTACTAGAGGCAATCACAGAAGCATGAACACAATGTCAGATGTCCCTGTTTTTTTAAAATTATACCTAGTGCCAACAATGTTCTACAAGCTAACTACGCCTTTTATTTTGTGATGGTTATTTATTTTACATATGCCAAAGTTGTTTGAAAGTTTTGAAATTGAAATGTACATGCTTATTTTCTGACAGAGAAAGAGAGAGAGAGAGAGAGAGAGAGAGAGAGAGAGAGAGAGAGAGAGAGAGAGAGAGAGAGAGATTGTATTGGAAAACAAGTTCTGTACCGTCAGATATGTCAAACTTTAACGCAATATCCAGCTCAAAAATGGTGAGATATAATCCACCCTCTCATACGTTACTGAAACCACCAACATGAGGATTGCGTTCATTTAGCCTTTTCTTCCATCTTTTTACCCCTTTTCCTGTTCCACACTGATCCATTTCCACTAGACGCTTTTTTTTTTTTTTCTCTTTCTGCACTTGGAGGGTTTCTGTTTCTGAAGTCGCCCATTGATTTGTCACGTAACATTACAACAATGTTTGGAGCTTGCAATTGAACTGTTTACATACATGCACTGAGCTACGAGACCTTCCTTCAAATCAAAATCATTATGCCCTACAAAAGCGCGTTGTTATTACTTTTTTGTTTGCTTTATTTCTTTGTAATTTTCCAATACACTGAACAGCTTAACATGGTTTTGGCAGTTTTGATGGTCCGTAAGGGCTGATGCGATCGGAACCATTCCATTTTCATTTCTTTACAAAAATGCCTTTAACTGTTATAATTTGTAACGCCTTTCAAATTTAATTCACAATTAGGTTTATTTTTAAGACCGATATGAACATTTCTTATAGAATTAAAAAAAATTTAATCATGTTGTTAGAAAGACAGAATATGTATTACATGTAATATGTAAAAAGAATATTAGCAGTTTGAAACATGTACGTCTTTATTAAAAGTTTGAACTGCGAAAAGTATACACGTAAATAGAAAAAAAGAAAAACAAAACAGAGAAATGCCTGCCTGTTGTAGGTTTAAGTTGTAGGTGATAATTCAGGATGAGAAATGGCTCCTTATAAAAATGATATGGTTATATGAAAATATATGCGTTTACCATTAAGTAAACAGTAATAATTTCCTTGCTTTTTGTTTCCTTTGTTTATTTAGTTGTTTTAAATTTTCGTAATGACTTTGAAAACTTCTACTATCATTTTTAGTAAAATTGACGAGGTAAAATCAACCCAATCAAATTTATTCTGACAGCCCCCCTCTCCAAAAAACAACAACAGCAACAACAAAACAATTAGCCAATGAGTATAGAGATACCTAAACATTATTAACATCAAGCTCAATAAACAAAACAACAACAGCTTCAATAAAGAAACCTACCGTGTTGCTGGCTGGTATAATATACACGTAATATCCACTTGCACTTGCGAATCACTTTGAGATGCTGATATCCTTGAATTCTCATGGTTATTGCGCGCTTCACTTATCCTAGTCATGTTTGTACGATGCCCATACTTTTAC
The DNA here is from genome assembly GCA_003991915.1 of Elysia chlorotica. Classification (NCBI taxonomy): domain Eukaryota; kingdom Metazoa; phylum Mollusca; class Gastropoda; family Plakobranchidae; genus Elysia; species Elysia chlorotica. The sequence continues at coordinate 195,258 of RQTK01000456.1, forward strand.
AGCACTCAGAGAGAGAGAGAGAGAGAGAGAGAGAGAGAGAGAGAGAGAGAGAGAGAGAGAGGAGGAGGAGGAAAGAACATAGAGAAACAGAAAGAAAGAGAGGATGGGGATAGATGAGAATCATATTCGTAAGTCCATAAGAGATGTGAGTGGGGTAGATATAAAAGGAGAAGAGTGCACACTCTGTTAGCAAAGATGAGATTTTTAGAGGCCAGGGTACCCACACAGCACCCATGGCCATACACGAACCTTGCACCCATCACCTGCACCGCACATATCAGAGTGGAACAACCCTGTGTACGCAGTCAGGCGCCCTATTGGTCTTTGTTCGATACCCCAAAACTAAATACAGAAATTGCGAACAAAGGCACGGCGAAAACGATGGCGATAGGTAAGGGAATCTGCACCGGCGTCCTATCATAGCCCTATCCTAGACATACGGAGCCAATGAGCAATCAGAGAGTACCAAGCCTCAAGGGTGTCATTATGTCATCAATTATCGCTGTGTGTATCGCATAACGTATAATCCTTCAGTCAGTGCATGGCCCTGAATCGGAACCCCCACCCCCTTTTTTTTCTTTACTACCAGTTTTCAATTTATTGAAAGATCTTCATCTTTTAAGAACTCATCCTCCTTTTCCGCTGCCTCTGCCTGTCTGTCAGTCTTTCTGTCTCTCTCGTTCAGTCTGTTTGTCTTTCTGTCTGCCTGTCTGTCAGTTTATTTCTCCCTAAATCAGTCTTTGACCCTGTTTCTCTTTATCTGCTTTTCTATCTCTGTTTCTGTCTCTCTCGTGTAATATGCCTGTCTGCCTCTCTCTGCGTGCCTGTCTCTGTGTTTTTTTAGCGTTCTTTTTTTTTTTTTTTATTTCCACCCGTACATCTGGCAGTCTCCCCGGTCCCAGACGACAGTGACTGATAGACTGACTAATCACGCTCGTGTTATCCCGCCATTCATTCTCCGGAAAGGAAGATTTGTAAACGCCATCCAATCATCGGTCTTACTCTCCAAACATATTAACCTACTTAGAGGAAGAAAAAAAAACAACATACATGACAAACAAAACTCCTTACATTAGACTATTTTTTAAACCTGCATTCAAATGCCACTCGAACACTGTAATTAAAATGAATTTTGACTGGAATTTTTTTTTACTCACCTGCATGTAACACACTTAAGTTTGCCCTGTTGTCCTCCACTTAGCAGACTCTGAAATTTCCCGGATTGTTTGCATTAACACGAAGAGAGCTGGGGGTGTAATCTTAGGGGTTAAAACTTGGAAAAACCCATAACCTTTGCAAGAAATCGATTTCGGTGCTATTATCATTATTTTGCGATGATCTAACAAGGGAATTCCGCCATGACTGTACTTTTCAATGACTTTCATTCTAACCTATGCTGTCTAAATGATTCTGAAAACCGTGGACGAGTCGAGAAGACGCAGTCACATTTTCTCCCTCAATCAGAAGGGGGCTTGTTTGTTTTGGTTATAGTTCACAGTCTCATAATGTCGCAGTGCGTGAACTAAATTTGAGAGAGTTTTGTTGTTTCATGTTTTCTTTTGTTTAGCTCGATTTTTATTTAACTTGGTTCAATAACACTTCAAAAGATAAAAGAATTTTCCTTTAAGGAAACTTAACTGCTGAATCAAGTATTTTTAAATGTAAATCTTGTCACTCATTTGCAAACCTACCTTTTGTTTAGTTTTCCACGTGTCTTCTATAATTATTAATTTTGTGTCGTTGTATTTGATCTGTAAAAGGGACGACCTTGGTAAAATATCCTAATATTGATTGAAAATATAAATAAAAGCGCAGAGCATCTCAGAAACACCGATGTCTTGGTGGAGTCTTTTTATTTTTCGGTTTAAAAATGACTTTTTTATTTTCTTACACAGGACCTCAGATAACAAAGTCTGGTGTTGTTTTTAAGTAACGCGTAGAGTAATTGACGCAGAAAAGTGTTAAATTCCTGTCAGTGGATACGCCTTTCTTTAAAAAGCAAAAGGAATCAGTTTGCATTTTTTTGTATGTTTGGTAAAACGATTTATCGATACGCATCCAACAATTTGTCGCAGTACCTTGGTGATCATTATGTTAAAAAAAAGACAAATGTAGACGGCAATGACTACAAATACTTTCACTTGGTCGTGCAACAAAGACAATGCGCGCTTCCGGCTTCCTCCCTCTAAAAACTGTCTGCTTTCTATAATTTAAATAATTTTCAGAAAGGAGGTCTTAGAAATGTAGGTGATTTTTTTTTATTTTAGAAAATTCTATTTCAGTCATACTGCATGTATGTGTTTCCATTATCAAACTGGTGATGATGTCTTTTTAATTTTAACCACCAATCTTAAAAAAGACCCTGTTTGATTTCACCATCACTCAAAACTTCCACAAATATTTTTCATCTCCCGCTTGCTTGGTCAACCCTAAGTTATTGAAACAATGACAATCAAAGGCCTAACATAAAACAAATTATAGAACAAAATATAACACTTCAGATCTCCGTGAAGGGAATCGGCTAGACCATCACATTCGTGTGTAACAATCTTTCAATTACATTAATTTACTTTTACGTCCACTCTGATACCTGGAGATTCCATACAGAGAAAGATGTTTTGTATTTTTCTCATTGTACTTTAATAAATAATAAATTAATGCAGTTCTATAACATTATGTTTGAAGCATCCCTGCTGCTAACGTTTAGTGCCCAGTTATATCGGTGCCAAAGTTTTCTCAGAGTAAAAAATAAAAACAAAACAAAAAAACATAGTGTTATATTTGGAGAGTGTGGCATTGAGGCTTCATTTCACTACATGCACTGGTTTCTCTTAGTAAGTACACGGAGTTTCCAAAAGGTATTTTCTATAATAGACTGCGAGGAAGTTCAGTCTACCGGGCTGAACTTACAAAGATGATGTTCCTCCTATAACGATAATCAATATTCATGTTCTTTTTTATGTGCCAGATATGTTACAGACATCTGCGATCACGGCCCTCCATTCCTTTATGTTATCAATTATTGGCTTGATAGAAAATGGATAATGGTTCCTTCTATCATCATGTAACCGTTCATACTGTGTAGCTACTGTGTGTGCAGCCTTGCCGTGCTTTTTATTCCCTTAACTTTCCACACACATAATAATCATGTCGTTTTCTTGTCTATCGGTTCGGTTTATACGTCCATACAATGTTATCTGTCTTTCTTTTGTTTTGTTTTTCTTTTCTTTTCTTTCTGTGACACTTTCATAATTTATTCTGGGTCACATTTCTGCTACTCACTGTCTTTGTCGAGAGTCATAGCATTCACATCCTTATTGGGGGATGGTCCACATGTTAGGCTTTTATGGCACATATTATATTAATATTTGCGACAATGTTGTTTTTATTTGTTTCACGTATCTTCTTGCGGTGCAAGTGTGGATAAGCAGAAGTGATTTGACACAAAAATAAGAAATAATTTTATATATATATATATACTTTTTTTTACTGCCTTAGCTTGAATCGATTTTTTTTTAGAAACTCACCATTTTTACTTTTAAAACATTGAGCACGGCGTAATAAGCTTCTAGAACAGATTCTTTTGTTACAACTATGAGTAAAAGTACATTGTACAACGATGCTCCGACCTTAGATTCCAATCAAGGCTAGTGTTTACTATTCATAGCTACGTACAATAAGTCTGGGGTCCAGGTTTACAGCACCGGTGTACGTGTACTTACTACCCCACCTGATGATAATTCATATGAACACTCCAAATTCTCCTAAAACGTTATTTACGCAATCAACTGAAACACAAAGTCATTTTTAAACTGCTTAATGTTGTATAATTATGTGACTCTCAGGAGGGGCCGCTCGCTCGCCGCGGACTCCGTGATGTGACCTTCCAGCCAGCCCGAGCTTTTGTTGCTGTCGGCGCGAGATTCTCCTGCCCGCCTCTCAGGCGACACGAACCTGCAGACCGCCAAGTCTTTCCTCATCACCGCTACCACCATCTGACACACGCCCACATGACACGTCACCAGAGTCATCATCACCATCACCGAAGTCGCGAACCCAACCTCAGGCAGCAGCATCGTAACAACATCATCATCACTACCACCAGCTACATCAAGCTCACCACTGAAGGCAGCAGGGTCTCAAACAACGTGCTAGGAGAGCTTTCCAGTTTCATGATTTGTTAGCAGGTTGGTGACTTTTTCATATAATTATTGATAGAGAAACAGCTGTATGTGACCAAATACTGAGCAACCGAACTGCTCACAAATTGTCTCCACCTTTACCTCCTTTGTTATCTGATAAAGTTACAGAGAAACTGGAGTGAAAGGAACTCCAAATGATAAGACAACCAACAGTGCTGCAGTGGTTTTTCTATTTGTTTTGTTTTGTTTTTAAAACAAAATTATAATTTAACTTCAAAACTGAATCAATTTCATAAAATTCTAACCAGCAACCGGTGATATTTATCATAAATACATTATCTGATTGTTGTTAACATTTTTAAAACTCCTTTCCTTTTTTATCAAATGCTCGTTTCCCCGCATGATTCATAAACATATAACAGAAGCTAAATTCCATAAAACGAGTTTTAAATCTCACAAAGTAAGAGTTTGATAAACATAATTTAGACAACAGCAACAATTGACAAACATATGATGATTTTCAATCTAATTTATACCTGTAATCCGTCATTAGGTTCATAGATGCAAGCCAGCCCCAGAAGAAGTCAACACATCCGGGTTGTTCTGGGCGGAGTTGCACTGACAGAACTGTTGGAGTGGGAATAATCCTCACGCCACAGCCTGTCTCGGCATTTGGGACACAGATATCACCATCAAATTCAGCGTCTGTGTAACTACCCCATAACCCAAGACCTCATCCTCATCACATATAACACCATATTGTTTCCTGCCAGACAAATCGACAAATCTACCTCAATACATTGAGTGACTTAGCTCTATTTATTTCCTAACTTGAAAAGGCCTGCGTGTTTTTCTTATGCAACACCTGGCGTTTTCCCGAACACTTTGATTGTTAAATAAACGTTGCTTGCAATAATATTATTTTAAAATCAGGTAAAATATTTATTTTTGATCACGAACATGACCATGACTCTTTCTTTTTGTAGATGTTCCAAGTAAAATGCATTAATTGTGGTAAGTTTGTCGCAGAGTGAAAACATGTACCATCTGTACGAGTTTTCTTTTTAATTTACGAGTTGGCCATAACAGTTTGATGCTCTATGACGATATTTCAGTCTATTCAAGTGCTTTATGTGAATGTGAACAATACAGTTTTATATAGCAGGTTTCAATTTTAGCCTTGATCCTCTCGTTTCACCACGGCCACGCCAAAAAGTGGAAGATATAAGGCGGCCGGCAGAAGGTCAGGCTACGCCAAGAATTCCACCATTACAACACTCAGCACAGTGTGTGGCACCCTAGGAGGGTATGCTGGTGTCGCTACAAAGACAAAATGTATAAAGGACAAATCAGCTGTACGAAAGCAACACAAAAGTGTAGAGAGTTCTAAGTTTGATGCCAAATCACAAAAGAATAAACCAAATTGTGAGCGGGACAATTTGTCCCGAAGCACTAACAGAGCATCGGGAGTGTCGAGTAAAAAAACTGGCCTATCACAAGTGTTTAAACATTCAAATGAACTTTGTGTGTCCAAAAATCCTATCAACACCAACATAAATGTGTCCAAGACTTCAATTGTGCAGGACGTAGTTGGCGCATCCACAGCCGCAACCACAATCAGAACACAGTGTTGTGCATTTAAACCTTCTCCTAACGTGAAGCCAAACAGCTTCTTTGATCGGGCAAGTCGAAAGAGTGCTATTTTCACCCAGGCTCTGGAATCTGGCTCAACCGAAACACTGACCCTGGCAGAAGCTGGAAAGGAGACCAGGCCCCTTCAGGCCGATGAGGAATCTCCGGATTTCTTAAACAACAGGAGCGACTCCTTTGGAGACATCACCTCCACACCCAGCACCACAAGCACTTTGAATACAGCCCAACCGCCACGAGACAGTACAGATTGCTCTAATGTTCTTGGCATTACCAACACAAACAGTAGCAGCAATGTAAACAAGAACGCTAGAAGCAGCGGCTGCAAAGGCAGCAGTGGCAGCAAAACTAGAGATTCAGCAAACAGAGCAAAGGGTGAGAGGTGCCCATCTTCGAAAAAGGCGAACAAAACCACTAAAACTCGCTCTGCTTCTGCCACAGCTAGAACCATTTCCAGCGCAACTACGTCCACCCCCACCAAAGGCCCGCCCAGTGCTGAGACTGCCTCAGCCAGAGCGACCGCAGAGAGTTCCAGCAGCAACGTACCTGCCAACAGCAGCACCATTGCCGCGACGGTCTCCTCTGACAATGACAGCCCAGCCATCAGCACTGGCGCCGGGATAAGCACGGCCAATGCTGTTAGCAGCAGCAGCAGCAGCAGCAGCAGCAGCATAGTCAGCAGCGGCACTCCGGTCAGTACCGGCAGCAGCAGCAGCACGAGCTCTGGCAGCAGTCTCAGCACCATGTCGGCCATGGACCTCCTCATGCAGCTGGACCTGCCCACAGTCTCAGACTCGAGTGACACGGAAGATTTTCTGCAGGAGCTCGCCGCCATCAATGACTCCGGTAGGTCCTGTAACGCTCACTCTAATAGATACTTAGTCTTAGAGCCTTAGAACTTTATGGTAACTTTGGTAGAGGCACTCAGTAAATACTCGGTAGGCTTGGGTATTCCCGGTGTGATAACATGAGGTGTTCACAGAATACTGTGTAGGCTTGGGTTGCTCCAGGTGTGAATATATGACGTATTCACAGAATACTGTAGGCTTGGGTTGCTCCAGGTGTGATACATGACGTATTCACAGAATACTGTGTAGGCTTGGGTTGTTTCAGGTGTGATTACATGTGTTCACAGAATACTGTGTAGGCTTGGGTTGTTTCAGGTGTGATTACATGACGTATTCACAGTAAATACTCGGTAGGCTTGGGTTGCTCCAGGTGTGATTACTTGTGTTCACAGACCAATGCGAGGTGCCCCTGTAGTTCATGACTTCGCAATGCGATTTTGAGTTTCAAGAGAACAATGGTAACATGTTTAGCTTTAGTGTTGTTTTTTTATTTGGTTTCTTGTAGGATTTGACAAGTTCATCATAGAAAAACAACTAAGTTAAAATAAATACTATCATTCAGGCAAGTTTTTGTCACGCTTCCCTTCGACTCATTCCATTCTTAAATAATCGAAACTGAACAACACAAACTGATTTTCACTTTAATCAAACTTTCATAAAGAATTCACCAACTGAATATCATCAGCACATTGAAATCCAGTTATTACATTTTCTTCCATATAACATTAAAAAATCTTTGAAGTAGGTTTTCTAGGAAATGCGCAACAATCTGCATTACGGTAAATTTTGTAATGTCAGCTGTTCTTCACGAAAGATGTACAAAAAACAATCAAACAAAAAAGATGCGATGGCGCTCTTCTTCATTTACTTTTAATACCGTATTATTTACGGGAGAGAGGTTAAAATTAAATTAGAAGCGAGTACCGTGCACCTTTTTAGCTCATCTTAAGTTATTGATAAAGCATTTGATTTTCGTAACTTAAAGAAAAAAAAGCTATCGTTTTTTGTTGCAATAGCCATAACCATTCTTCTTTTCTGAAGTTATTTTAGTATAATTATTATTTTTAGGTAGTGCTCAGCAGTGTCTAGAAGTAGGCTTAAAGTGAAAATGAATGAAAATGATTGCTCTCGGTGGGATTAGAATCATTGAACTATGGATACGTCTGAAACAGCTAACTTTCTTTGATATTTCAAGTCCCATGCTTCTCGCTCGAAAATATACACCAATTGGAACACCAGTTTGAATTTGAATCTCGGGCCCCTTACTCGTCCGTGAGGAGCACTACCCCTTGTGGCAACTCACTTAATAAAACTAGTTCTTTTTTTTTCTTCTTCTAAAACTGTACTTTTAACTTATCCATTAGTCTGCCTCCTCTAAATCCAGGAAGCTCAGTTGGTTATTGTGTGGACCGACGTGCAGGACGTCCGCGGTTTGAACCTCAGCTTATTGCTCCGTCTCAGTACACGTATGATTCCTTGAGAAACTAACTGGGCGTAAAAATAAAACTTACCAAAAATTCTCTCTTTACCCTTTACTTTAACAACCCGTAAAAAATCTTATATAAATGCAATACTACCTGTGATCTTGCACTCACGCGAACACATACCCCCCCCCACCCCCTCAGGCCTGCTCCGAGCCACCATGGAGTCCCTGGAGTGCGGCCGCCTGACCCCCCTCATCAAGGAAGAGCTGCGCTGCCGCATCCAGAGCAGGCGACTGTCCGAGGGCAAGGAGGAACTGTTCGTGGAGTTCCCGTCTCCCACACCGTCACAGGTAGGCACTGTTGTCATCATTCTCTACACACCTTCACAGGTAGGCACTGTTGTCATCATTCTCTACACATCGTCACTGGTAGGCATTGTTGTCATCGTTCTCTACACACCTTCATAGGTAGGCATTGTTGTCATCATTCTCTACACACCTTCACAGGTAGGCACTGTTGTCATCGTTCTCTACACACCTTCACAGGTAGGCATTGTTGTCATCGTTCTCTACACACCTTCACAGGTAGGCATTGTTGTCATCATTCTCTACACATCGTCACAGGTAGGCATTGTTGTCATCGTTTTCTACACATCGTCAGAGGTTGGCATTTTTGTCATCATTCTCTTATGGATAATAGTTGTTATAATTGGATAAATACTCTACATGGATGATAGTTTTCATCAGTGAATTCATTTTAAATTCATTATTGATGTCATCATACTCTACATATTATGTTAGCCGGTGGTTTTTACTATGAACGAAATTGTGAATAATGCCATGATTGAAAAAAATAAGAAAAGAAATTAAAACATATGCTGTGACACAAACCACACTTTCTGCAATAAGGACAAACAGAATAAGTTCGGAAAAGGTTTTAATATATTAAATTGGAACGAGTAAGCTCAAGCCGAGATAACTTTGAACCACACAGTAAAAGAAAATCACCCCCCCCCCCCCCAAGGCCCTAGTTGCTCTAATGCTTATCGCCCTCTCATGAAGCATGTTGGACTCCAATGAAAAACACACATGTACTCGCTGGTATGACCTACCTGATTACGCGCCGAAATTACGCTTGCATTTCGATAATCAAATAAAAATAGATAACGTAATGGATTAAAAAACCCGAAATGGAAGATAAAATACGTCATGTAGAGCATTCAAACTGCGAGCGCTAATTAATTATTAACATGAAAATTTTAAATTTCAACTAAAAATATCCAAAAAATGTCCAAAAAATGTCCACCCGCCCACACAGAGATGATAGTTGTCATCATTTTCTACACGAGTGACTGTTACTACCGTTCTCTACATGTATGGTTGAATTAATTACTTGCATGAATGATTGTTGTCACCTTTGAAGTCATTCTATATCTTTCTCCGGATCCTTTACTTTTGCACACTCGTTGCTGATTGTTGTTGTTGTTGTTGTTGTTGTTTTTTTTTTCGTTGTTGTTGTTGTTGTTGTTGTTGTTGTTGTTGCTGTTGTTGTTTTTGTTGTTGTTGTAGTTTATTATGCTCTGATACTGATAACGACTTCACCAATGTCATTTTATTATTGTGTTTTTTTCTCTTTTTTTTTTCTTTTTGTTGCTGCTTCTCAGCCTTATACTCCTGCTTTTGTACCCATCATGTTTTTCTCACAAGTTGTACAGAAGGAAATAAAAAGAGGCAAAAGCGGGAAAATTGTTTCTTTTGAAAAATAACATAAACCAAAATTAATAACACTTTATTTTAAAAAATAATGCTGATGCGACAGAAATAATGGATGAAACCAGGAAAAGCCACCGTAACGCCGTATTAGCCTCTGCTACTTGTTTGACGGTGGGTCTTCTTCGTGATGTCTGTCTGCCAATTTCAAGGCAATCAGACTTACATGGCATCACGGCTTTTTGCTTTTCTCTTAGGTATTTCACATCTAGTGTGAAATTACATGTACACGTTTCTTGCACTTTTTAAAATCCCTGTACATGTAAGTGGTTTGTGTTTTGGTTCTGGTTTTCATTTTACAAAATGAAGAATGTGCGCGTGTTTGATGGTTATGCTTGTATGTGTATCATGTAAAGGTATTTCACTATTTGTATTATGAAAAATTCTGCTTGGTTTTGGGTGTTGTAATAAAAACATACTGCTATCGTTATAAACATACTATTTCCTCATGGAACATGCATTCACACCTGAGACATAAAAATAGTGCCAATTCATGTATTTGAAAAGAAGTCACATTGGACACAATGTGAAATACATCATATGCATATAATTATATCTCGATACTTATACTTTTTGAAATATTGCAAAGCTAAAATTAATCACATAATAAGACATAATTAAGACATACCTTTTTAAAACCATGTTGCTTCTTAACTTAAGCAGAGCAGAAAGTTGGGCATTAATCCCATAGGAATTATTACTTTTTAGGTGTAACGTTGTTTTTTGTTGTTGTTTTTTTAGTTCCACGATCTCGATTTGATCGATTCGTTTGACAGGTGATTGACTTATATCCTGACTTATATTATTGCAATAAATGTAAGATCTAGCTTCGTTAGTTTTTGTTAATTGGTTTCGTTTGACGTACTTGTTTACTTTTTAGGTCGCACGGAATGTTTTGTAAGTCTGTCTCTGTTTCTCTTTTCTCGCCACTCCACCTCTCCCCCATAACCCCTCCCCCTCTCTTCTCTTTCTCTCTCTCTCTCTCTCTCGCTCTCTCTCTCTCTCTCTCTCTCTCTCTCTCATGAAGCATCTAATTGAACCATTGCCAAAACACATTTCAATGCTGGGTGTCAAGCGCTGTCAGACATCGCAAGAATTTTTACAAGCTTTTACATGTAACACCACTGATTTCTAGCTTCGATGACTGCCTGAACTGCATATTCATTTACATAAAAAGGCTTCCAAATGTGACTTGTGTTAAAACCTACGGACATGTTTACAACTGTTATAGTAAAAGAAAAGCTAAATTAAATTTTTTGGATCCTTGAGCCATAGGCCTATCAAAACAAAAATAAAAACAACAATGACACGAAAAACACAATCAAAAGATCAGTTAAAGACATCCTTTGTTTTTCCATAAGGCATAGTCATCAACGTTTCTTCAGCAAGGTAGCATTTGACATATTTAAGATATAAATCCGTCTTGTACATCGAATGTCATTGCTTCCCCACAAAAAAATATTTCCACTTTTTCTGTAGTCGCTTTTGTTGCCTATGATTTGAATAAAATTTCAACTTAGCGATCAATTACACACACAAAACTGAAAAAGTAATAGTTTAGTATTTTATACATGTAGTGGCATTTTTTTTTTAATTGAGAGACCGTTCAAGCGTTCAAGAAATAAAAGCATCGTCTTATAATTTATTATGTGCCAATGATTTCTATTTTTTTACGATCGTGATTGATAAAATTTGGGAGTGAATTCCGTTAAAGTGAGCCAGGGAAGACAAAGTGTCATGCTATAATTATCTTCTCAATAACGTTTTGCTGATCCAAAATGTGACTTTATTATAAAAATTACATTTCTATTTTTATACTGAAAGTTTTATAATTTTTATAATAAAAGGGCCAGGCAGTTCCTTCATTCCGAGTTGTGGAAACAGTGCATTCTGCAGCTGCATATAACGCCAATCGACATTCATTACCGTTTCTAGACAGCTCATATCCCAACTGTGGGTTCGCTTGCACTAGAATGATACACATTACGTGTACTTGTTTTGCAGATAACACAAGAAGGTACACAGATCTGCCAAACTACATCTCGTTTGGCTCGTTTCAGTCTGAAATATCTGTAGGTTTTTCAGGTCTATTAATTTATTGTTCAAATATATGTCATGCTCCCCAAAGGTTATACTGTTTAAGAGCCTATCTTGGCTCTCTCACCCAAAGTGGGAAAACGTAACAAAAATGATAGCAACAGTTGTAGGATATCTTGATAGATATAAATCACATTAAACATAATGTTATCATTAGTGTTAACCACTAGCTTTTCCATTGTACTCTCTCTATGATGAAGATATTGCACGTTCTTTGTTTTTATGAAGTAATATTATGTGCCCAAAGCTCAATACATGTAGTAAAAGGAAGTGAACCAACTCTCTCTCTCTCTCTCTCTCTCTCTCCCTCCCTCTCTCTCTCCCCCCCCCCTCTCTCTCTCTCTCTCTCTCCCTCTCTCTCTCTCTCTCTCTCCCTCTGGGAGTAAAACAGAATTTGAATGCAGGAACCGTTTACCTGCCAAGAATGACAATCAGTTCTGAACGTATGCCGTGGTTCCCAAGCCTGCAAGAGTGCCAGGTGTCAAGGACGCTACCTATATCAACAGGATTACTCACATGGAGAGCAGCATCAAATCCGCGCGTTACTCACTCGGTCACCTGCACAGCGGCTCCAGGTCAGGCCAGAACACCTGTACCAAACATTACGCGCCTTGCGATGGATGCACGATACGGAGCTACTCAGTGACATAACCACGCCCATTGAGACATTGGCTCCGCAAGTCAAGGATATAGATATAATTGTACATGAGTGCGGATTCTACTACATCTCTCTCCTTCTCTCTCTATGTC
>RQTK01000456.1:208113-225613 GCA_003991915.1 Elysia chlorotica
CTCTCTGTCTCTCTGTCTCTCTCTCTCTCTCTCTCTCTCTCTCTCTCTCTCTCTCCTTTTCTCTCCATCTCTATCTCTGTCTGTCTGCCTGCCTCTCTTTCTCTCTATCTCTCTCCCTCCCTCTCTCTTTCCGTCTGTCTGTATACCACAGAATGCTCTGTGTAGACTGCGGGAACCATTAAAAGGTATACCACTCTGTCTTGGACAATTCCCATGCCTTCAAACATGATTTAAATCCTCGCTACAGGGTTCCGAGTTGTCTTTTCCCCAGAAATGACTTCTACAAATAATTGGCAAGATAAGAGGTTTTGCCTTTGATAAAAAAAACAATAAAAAAAAAACCGCTCTGGGAAGCTGTGGGGAATAGATGGCTATCACCGTCGTGTGTGATAAAAACAAACAAATCAAAACAAAAAAACCGATAGAGTCACGAGACCTAACGCGCCATTTTTTCAGGAATAATCGTCCAATAACTCTGTATCTATTGTGTATACAGAACAAAGAAACAACTTGCAAAGATCGTATGAAATATTGGAAATTTCCGAGTGGAGGCAACACACACAGCCATACACTACAGAGAATAGTTTCATCACAGACCGTCTATGGACCTATTCAAATGAGTGTACCTTTTCAGATAGAGGCGACTGCTGCCATGTACAGGGATAAACTGCATCTAATCGGCAGAGAGAGACACATCATCCGCCCTATCCATTTCTCTATGCCTATCTATTTCTATTTCTCTGTCTATCTCGTTTTTTCTCTTTCTCTCTTTTTATCGTCTTTATCTCTGCTCATTGTCTCTCTGTCTGCCTGTCTTTCCGTCTGCCTGTCTGTCGCTTTGTCTCTTACTGTCTCATACTGTCTCTCTTTCTCTCTCCTTTTCTCTCCATCTCTATCTCTGTCTGTCTCTCTGTTTGTCTGTTTGTCTGTCTGTCTGTCTGCCTGTCGGGAGCGAGACCGATTTTGCCACCTTGATGGACTATGCGAGTACCTTGGAAGTTAGGAAACCAACCCCACCCTATTCAATGAATCTCCTAACATGAAATGAAAATGCACTCTTGATCTTTTATCGTATTTTACGAAACCAAGTTTCCAAAAAGAACAAATGATATATTAAATTAATCGACCAAGACAATAACTGCTTTGAAAGCATAGTGCACAAAACATATGTAATTGAAAAGGAAATATCCATAACCAATAACTCATATCACTATTTTTAAAGCGATGGGACCCATATAAAGTATCTTCAAATCTATTATAACAATATGAACGTGGAGCTAAAATCATCAGCAGCAGCATTTTTAACATCTTCAGCATCAGCATCATTACAATCATCATGAACAGTATAAGTTCCATTATAATTGCTATACACAATTAAAAACAGCTTGCCCAATCATAATTATTGTTACTCAACGAATTAATTGTCACCTTATAATGTCTTCAATTGATAAAACATTCTTATTGGATTAAGTCAAATGTAATGTACTTTTAGTAACTTATAAGAACTTAGCATTTTAAAAAAATATTATGATTACTATTATAGTTGCTGTAGATGTAGATAATTATTATCATTTTGTAGTTTTTGTGTTTTTTGTTGGGTTTTTTCTGGGTTTTTCATTTTTTTTTTGTAGGTTTTGGTTTTCTGTTTTTCTGATGGTTTATTTTGTTTTATTTTTGTGTGTGTTTCTTTTGTGCTTTTTTGGTTTGATTGTTTTATTTTTATTTATTTTTATCTATTTATTTTTTTACTATTATTTGCTTGCTTGTTTTTATGTTTGTTTGTTTCTTTGCTTTGTATGGTGTCCTTTCCGTATCTCATGCAGTACTACCTTCATTATTACCGGCTTTGTAAAATCTGCTGTTTTTAATAATTGTGTTGATATTACAGACTATTAATTTGTATATATAATAGTTGTTTGTGTCTATTCAATGTATGCTCTTACTGTTATGTTAAATAGAAAATTAATTGATCCAGACATGTAAATACGCAAAAGTATTGAAAAATATTTGAGTGCAATTCGAGTTCAGCCTCAGCCAAAGTAATCGTGTGAGACAGATAAACAAAGAGGCGGGGACTGGGGCGTTCATTGCCTATAATAACTGTAATTACAGTTCTAGCTCGTGGGCGGTTTAAGGAAAATCAGGAATTGCATTTTTTAAAATTAGTTCTATGTTCCCAGCGCTCCTGAAGAATCTTGTACGGTCACAAGTGCACCCGTTCAGATTCGAACCTCGGGTCTTTGGCTGATCAGTCAGGAGTGTTTCCAATTAAGGTAATAGTGCTTCTAAAACTGACGTTTAAATGTATGTCTTGTTATTAAGTTGTGTTTAATTAAGCAAAGTCACGTCGGTCCTATCAACTGTACTCAACACCTTTTCAATGTAGTTAAAAACAGATACTCTGTAATTGGTTTTGACACAGACTTCAATTAAGTTCTTTAGAAAGATTTTTATTATGTATTAGATTACCCCCCTCAAATTAAAACAAAATATATATACTGCAGGTAAAGCCTTATTTCTGACCACCAAGAAAAAGACGAAATAAAAATTACGCATAATTATTATAATAATTTTACTTGGATTTTCAGTCAAAGCGATCACCATTTTCAAAGTCAACAAATACTTCTAAACGAAAAGAAGTGGGAAAAATTACAAAAGTGTGTATCATAGAAGTTTGAAAGAGTATTTGAATATTTATTTAAAAATAATGTGATTTTATGAGAAAAAAATACATGTTATGTATCAGAACCCTTTATTTCACAACACTTTACCGGAAGCATAATATAAAAAAATAAATAAAATCAACTATAACACGTTTTCAAAAGAAAAAAGGACTTCATTGTACAAAACAGTTCAGGCAGGAAAAAAAACAACAGGCGGTGTGCAGAAGTTGATATTTGATTTTCTTCTTGAAGCTCTGGAAATTTATATGATTAACTATATACATATATAGTTGCATAAATAGTCACGTAGACACCCCGAGAGGTTGTGAAAACATACATCGTTGAAAATATCTAGATTGAAAGATCGGAAGAAAACTTAAAAAAAAATAATGTAATTGTGGGAAAATCGACAGAAAAGCAAACAAAAAGAGCAGATTATCTTACCTAGAGAAAGTTATTATTTGTTGCCAAATTGGGAATGTCATGTTCTCTATGTTGTGCTTTTAATCCTTTTTTCCCCCCTTTTCGTTAACATAACTAAAAAGATATAACAAAATAATTTATAAAAAAAGCAACAACACAATGAGAGCCGAATTATAAAAAGAACACGCTACTACACTATGTTTACATGGAGACAGAGAGGGCCAAGAAGCGATTAGGGAGGCGATAAAATCTGGCAAACCGTCTGCATCAGTGCCTCTTACTGTCTCGGTAGAGGAAATCAACGCGGTGCCAAGTACTCTGTACAAGTTTTAAGTGGTCGCGAGTATAAAATTATTTTGACGTTTGTACATCAGGGTAAATAATAATAGCAACTAAGAAAATAAGGAGGGGTGATGATAGATTGAAAGAAACATAAACAAATTTTGAAAGATAGATGGGTGGATGGATAGATAGATAAATAGATAGATAGATAGATAGATAGATAGATAGATAGATAGATAGATAGATAGATAGATAGATAGATAGATAGATAGATAGATAGATAGATAGATAGATAGATAGATAGATAGATAGATAGATAGATATAAAGAGAGAAAGGGAGAGAGTTGGTTGGTTGGTTGGTTGGTTGGTTTTAACGTCCAACATCAGCAACTTATGGCTATCTCGTGGACGGGCCCCAAGACGGACGTCTGACAATTTTATGTGCTGCCACACACGATGCAATATAGAAAAGGGGAGAAGACAATACAAAAACGTAGGATGTTAAAAAAGAATAAACCCAAAAGGAATAAAATTGATAAATATGATGCATCTGTATGCAGAGTAGATACGAAGTCCAAACAAAACAAAACAAACACACAGACACACACACACACACAAAGGGTGAGGGATATATTTAAAAGGAATTGAGCATCGTTTCAAACATTTAAAATATTAATAAGAAAAATGATTGAGGCGAACTAGCAAACGCAAAGTGAGTCGAGTCTGTAGTCCTGGCCAGGGAGCAGGTGAAGACAGCGGCCCCTCAGACCGTGGGAACATTTTCCCGAGCGCGCTAACCAAGGTCAGTTTGGGTTGGCTGGTTTTGCGCCTGCGCATGGCGGACCTAAACGTATTATGACGTGAAAAGATCCCGCTCAGCGTAAAATGGAAGGAAGCGGCAGCTGACAAGTTGAATACGCTGAGTGGGACCAGCTGCTGCTTATAGTAGCGGGGATGTTGTAATAAGGTCAAACGGGGAGTGAAAAAAGAGGGATGTGTGTGTGTGTAGAACGAGGGGGGGGGGCATATTTTTTTTAATCACAACTTAATCTTGCCTCTACTACTCCCGCCCCTTTCCCCTTGCCCTCTTTGATCAACATCATTCTATTTTGTTTAAACTCTTGACATAAACCATATCTCACATCACGACTGTGGGTTCTTACTCCTCCTGCTGCCACTGAATAGACTGTACTCTTTGATTGTATTCGGAATATTGTTTTGATTGTAAAAGAAAATAATGCTCTGCCTTTGTAGCTCCCGGTTTTTCATGATTGTGTTTTTTTCCCTTACATTTTGCAGCCAGCACCACTCTTATCTTCTTTCCCAACTCCAAACTAAATTTGTTACTGTTTAAGACACACGTCTGCCCGTCCCACAAATATTTATAAGCCAGATATAACTTAAATATTACGTGTAATTTGAAATTTTCACCAAGGCATTTTACTTCTGTGTGTACCCCTCTCTCTCTCTCTCTCTCTCTCTCTCTCTCTCTCTCTCTCTCTTTCTCTTTCTCTTTCTCTCTCTCTCTCTCTCTCTCTCTCCTCTATCCCTCCCATCTCTATATCTTTCTTTCCCATTCTCTTCCATTGAACGCGTTATCAATGCATATCATAATTTGTCTAGAGAATGTTATGAAGTCAATTACGATAAAGGTTGATACGTTTGGCAGGCTGAGGTGGTTGCACTACCTATGATGGAAAGCTGTGGGGGTGGTGATGCCACTAGAAACTAGTCCAGAAATTTTCTGATAAAAGAAACCCATGGATCCAACCCTACTATGTCTGGATTTGAACCCACGATATCCTGGTCTATATAATTACTTTTTACCAAAAACGCCAATGCGCCTCCATCCTTATGTTGGCCAAGGAATCGGAGAATCTTTCCCACATGCCCCGTGAAACCCGATCAGTAGCTTGACATTCATTAGTCTGCGGACATCTGATAAATGTTGACCTTTCTGCAGACTATTTTGGTTAGCAAGGAGAATGATAGTAATGACTTTTAGAATGGTTCGAGGGTATCTACACATAATGTCCCAAATCTTTCGCACGACGGAGAGATGTTACAAAGGCTTGCTATCCGTGGAAGAAATGACAATAGTAAATATGTAAAAGTCGAAGGAAGCTATAAATGTTTCAAAAATTAAAAGCTTTCAAAATCCTGTCAAACTTCACAGTGTCTGTCATCATAATATTCTGGGATTCGCCTATTAATTTACAAAGGGACAAAGAATATAAATATATAATTTATTTGGGATACGCCCCTTTGTAAAAGTGACATGCTGTTAACAATGTAGATCAGCTAACGTAAGTCGGAAATCACAGCTTATTTTCAACAGCTTCAAGATCATTGCGTTGTTTGACCTCTTTTCTTTTAGGAAACAATGATGTATTTCGTTTGAAGTTTTGCAATTAAAAATGTTTCTTTGCTCTAAAAGTAGTTTATTTTCGAAAAAAATTCTGATTAATTATGTATTTTTAAAAACATGAAACAAGTTTATTTTATGGTTAAAATGATCTTCACAAGACAATGTTGCGTGAGAACCAAGAAAACCACAGTACATTGTACTAGTTTGAGCCAAAGGTACATGTACTAACATTGTTTTTCCCTCCCTCTCTTACTACACAGTGTTTAAACAATGTCACTGACCGATTCGCCAGCTGAAAAGGTAGCGCTCAAAGCCTCTAAACACTCAGCTGTCTTCTTGTTTACTATCTATTAGTCTATTTACCAGATCTTTTTGAGGCACGTTCTCACGGTGTATTGGACACCTTAAGGCTTAAAGCAGACCACATGCGATATGTCAGGGAGCTCTTCAACACGCTCGCAGGAGCATAGTCTACACCTCTGCTAGGCGCGCGCGCAATCGAGAGAGAGGGGAGAGAGAGAGAGAGAGAGAGAGAGAGAGAGAGAGAGAGAGAGAGAGAGAGAGAGAGAGAGAGAGAGAGAGAGAGAGAGAAGAGAGAGAAGAGAGAGAGAGAGAGAGAGAGAGAGAGAGAGAGAGAGAGAGAGAGAGAGAGAGAGAGAGAGAGAGAGAGAGAGAGAGAGAGGGACAGATACCGAGACAGATTCTGAGATCGAGACAAAAACACATGTATAAAAAGATAGGAATACACAAACACACAAGCAGTTTACATGTATATAGATATACATTATGGATCTTTATGCCTTAAAACTTCGCAAAGCATACGAAAATTCGGCTTTTTAGATTCGTAACCACTGTTCCTTTTTTGTTGTTGTTGTTTGTGTTAATCAGGTTGACAATGAAGTGATAGCTCGTTGTGGTGGCTAGTAATTTAAACCAAATCAACTGCTACGTTTTCTAATTCAAAGTATTTTTCTGACTTAGTTCCAAAATAAGAAAACGCCTGTTTGAGGCAACACCCACCTCTGTGCTGTTAACATCTCTCCAGATTAGGTGTCTCTTTGACTTCCAGGAAGTTTGTACAAGATCAGAGATAGAGCAACCCGCGCGGCACCCTGCTGGGCGCTTGTTATTTCTGGTATCTACCGAATTATACCTGGCATTTACAGGATAATGGGGGATGGAGCCTCGCGCGTGGACCGTGGGAACTTTGCTGGAGAGCCTCTGGACACTGCAAAAAGCATTGAGTGTTACAGAAGTAGCCATTGGATACAGTTTTGCTGGACTCTTTATTATAAAATTAATGTAGCTTACCTATTGAGTTTATAAGAAGCTTTTGAGTACCAGAATACGCCTATTGCTTGGTCCTGCAGAAATATTATAATGAGTGTAGTAAACTTTATATAATGTTGTAGATGCCTTATGTTGGATCAAGCCTTTTTGAAGCAGTTATAGTTTTAGAGTTAGAAAAACATTGCTGGTACCTCTAAATAGTATTGGGTAAAATGCAATCATAGTACAGCTGTAGACTCTTGGCATCATATTGCCTGAGTCCGTAGACATTTATTGGGTAAAGGACAGTTATAGTACAGAAGCTTTTTGGGATCTTATTGCTAGAACCTGTACAGATGTATTAAGTGTTATGTTGTTCATTTTGTACAGTGTACTTCACTCTGGGTACTAGATTGCTATACATTGTACCTTATGCAAATGTTTTGAGTATAGTAAAAGTCTATGAGCCCCGTATGGCTGAATGTTGTACACGTACTAGAGTAAATTGTATAATGCAATAGCTTGTGGAAACTGTATTGCTGAACCATGTACACTCCACAATCTCTATAAGAGTTGCCTGTGTATGCCATATTGTTGGACCCCAATGTATTGAGTGTCGAAATGGAACCAGAGCATCACTTGCCTTAGTGATTGTTATTAGGTATTCCATAGTTTATAACAACGGATGATAGTTACATGTAATGCATTTTCAAATTCCGCTTTATAATTATCTTTTCCTAGTTCCATTTTGATACAATTAAAAATGTTTAGTTGCACTTTAGCAAGATTAGAATGGCCGTATGTATTTGAGCTATGTCATATCTTTTGCCTCACAAGTTAAAATAATTGATTTTGGAAATCAACTTAATATAAATATAATTATAAAAAATCCCTAATTTTGATCAATATAAAGATTCAAAGAGCATGCTTGTTCGATTGTTCGCTGCAGTTATTTAAACGGGAATATAAAACGAGCTGTATACAATGACTAACAGCTTCTGTTGCATTAACCTTTCGACAGTTCTCCACAGACTTCCGAAACATTGTGTTAGTGTTTACAGTGAACGCGGTGTTTTCAATTCTTACCGTGGACGTAGTTGAAGGTGGAAGGCCGAGAATGGGAAGAGAGAGGGAGAGAGAGACAGAGAGAGAGAGACACAGAGAGGAAGAGAGAGACAGAGACAGAGACAGGGAGAGACAGACACACAGACGAACCGAGACAGTCAGATAGTCAGACAGACAGACAGACAGACAGTCAGGCAGACAGACAGAGACAGATATAGAGTTAGAGAGAGAGAGAGGGAGAGAAGTGGGGAAGAGAGAGAGAGAGAGAAAGAGAGAGAAAGAGAGAGAGAAAGAGAGAGAGTCAAAGACAATTACAGAAACAGATAAACACACATACAGAACTGAAATTATGATACATAATACAAACTTGTTTTCATTTCAACCTGTAACTACCGTGCCTTATCACGGAAGAGACAATGTACATGTATTTACTATTTAGTTGGCTCGAACGATCTCATTAAATGTTAAACAAAAACAAAGACTATCTCACTATCTTAAAGAGATTTCATCTCGTTTGGAAATGGGACTGTCCATCACCTGTAGTAGTCGATCTGTGCCTCGGCAATACCATACATTATTTTGCAGAGATGAAAATTACCTTTATCTAATACTTTACTCTTCCCAAAAAAAAGGTTGCATAAAAGTATTTTAACCATCTATGTTCTAAATATCAATTCTTAAATTTTCTCTCTCTCCATCTATCTATCTCTCCTCTTATCTTCTCTTTCCCCTTCCCCTATATAAGTTTTGTTCCTCACTGAATCGCAAAGTCATTTCATCAGCCTGTGATAATCTAGAACTGTAATTGAAAACAGGTGGCCCCTTAACGTTTTCTAGCTTTGCAAGAAGCATTTCGTTAATCTTGTCCAATTTTCGCAGGTATTTTATCAGCAAGCTCGTGTAAGTGTCACTCTCCAACATGTGAAGGAAACAAACTTTTCACGGCCGGCTGCCCGCGAACGACGACGCGATACAAGTGGAGAAAAGCAAGGGAGATAAGGCCAGATAACTCGGCAAAGTAATCTTTCCGTGGACTTAAAGGGGAATAATTCTCTGCGTTGTCTTAAACATACAAACAGAGTCGAAGAAATATGGCTCTTGTCACAACTTGTAACCCCATCACCTTTCCACAGAACCGCGAGTGGGCGATCTTTATGGCATTAGGCTTTTAATGTGAAGGGTATCAAATTCCAATCCCTATCTAGATCTTAGAACGCGACAATTGTATCTCCATGGAGCGCGAGATAACTCGCACCGGCTGGGAGCAATTAAAGGGCAACTAGAATATTTATCACTGCTGACAGCGGAGTTGACATGGGGGAAACTTCTGAGTAAAATTCTGCTTTAGACATAACAATAATTATATGAAACACAGGGGATATGTGTTAATATTCACAACCATCAACCGTATCCGTATCTGGGTTTTATTACCCACTCGGATTTACCTTACAATGAATTGGTCTTTGAAACTCTGATGTTAGTTTCTAGTATATTAAAAAATGTAGTTCCTTCGCCATGATGTTATCAATGACTCAATGTTCTTTTCTCCCACACCCATATATTTGCGATGCACTGTTTAATTTGTTTTGATTTCTTTGTTCTTCTTGTCTCGTGCCTTTTTAATTTATAATGTCTGACTAGATGCAATGCACTAATAGGACACGTAGCTGGTGTATCCATCTGCGTTAAGAACTCTTTCGTTTGGTGAAATTTGGGGCTTAAAATTATCAGAGATTTCATTTTTTTTTTTAAATAATTTGGCTGTTCGTGAGAGTGTTGGGGAGAGAAAGAAAGAAGGTAAGACAGATAGATAGACGGGGAGATCGAGAACAGAGAAAAAAAAGTGAAGTAAGGAGGTAGCACAGTATTTCATGTTTTGACAAAAATGTCCTCTAAGGACGCTTAGTTGCGATAGGATGGTTAAACAATTGCTTGTTTTGGTTGATTGTACACAATTACAAAAGCAGATGTAAATAAACTGTATTCTTTTGAATTAAAATGCTGCATGGACAGCACACTATATTACAGACGAAATAACGACACACTAAAATAGCTCAATATCAAACCAAATTGGCTTTTGCAAACTATCAAACAAAGAAAACTGACATACTTAGGGCACCTAAGTCGTGGCAGTTTGGAAAGATATAACCTAGAAGCAAAGCTGGAGGCACACCGAAGACAGGGCAGACTTACAAGAAGGTGGATGGATGACATCAGCGAATGGCTACAAAGGAAGCCCAGTGAGGCAAGAAGGATAGCCCTAGACAGAGAGCTCTTCAATGTGCCATTGTACGGGAGGTTACGTCAGGCACTAACGACAAGCCAGCATGATGTTGATACCCAATTAGAGTTTTGCAAATGGACATCCAAATGTTGAATAAAATTCACAACAGTTAAGAAGCAATAGCTTACAAATGTATATTTTTTTTTAAAGATCCCCACTTCTTTTTCTCTTCCTTTCTCCTTTCTCTCCCTGTCTTTCTTTCTTTTTTTCCACCTTCACCTTTCTCTTCCCTTCTCTCTCTATCTCTATTTCCCCCTCTCCCCTTCGTATTCCAGGCTTCCATGTTCTGTAGAAACGGTTGTTCTCTCATAATCTACAGCTACAGATTATCTAAGCAGGCTGAAATAATACCAATAATAGTGCCCTTAAATTTTAGCAAAACATTGAACAGCCACTAGCCTATTAAAACGCTTATGTTAAAGTACCGATATCGCAGTATAATCATACAAATGGAAAAGGAACTTATAACGTTACTCGAGAGACATGTTTCAATATAAATATGGCCATGACTCATTTATATTTTGACCCAAGCCTAAAAATCAACACATTTCTATTCGAAAATGATGGATGCTCTGCCGTCTATATACGCTCATAATAATTGTTTCATCCAAAGCTTTCATGCGTTTGGGAAAAGTTTGATTTAAAACTGATATTGAAAGTTATGAACGACAATTGATGAGACTTTGGTTTTGGTTTGATAGGAGACATAACAGAAAACACCAAATTCTGAAATGGACGAAGTTTTCCAATACAATGTACCACATATGCAACTCAGCGAGATACGATTTGAGTTCATTCCCTACTTAGAGATATACCAATTGAAAAGCAGGCCGATCAGTTTATGATGTCAGAAGCATTATCAAATACAATAAATAAGCTTTGGCTACAAATAGTATTTTGATATTGTTCTTAAATTATTTTCCTAGCTGTGGAATCTTTCTCAACACGCAGATTGTTATAAATGAAGCAAACAGACAAAGCGTAAGGGATACATAAAAAGTTACATAACAGATTCTTTATCAATACGCTAAAACCGATTGGCTTGTATAGATTCACACTTAATATTAACAATGATTCTTGAAAGGGTGATTTTTCGTTGGAGGTTCCAAAATATCGACCTGAAGAAAGTTAAATAAGTAAGATAATTAAAAACAATATTAAGCGGGAAAAACAGCAACATCATCCAACTAAAACCAACCACACTCATGGTCCGACCGCATTATTATAAACTTAAAAATTCTCTCTTTTTTTAAATAATTTGCTTTTTTTATTTTATTATAGTTTTCTTTTTTTTAACGTCACACAAACACAATACAGTTGTCTGGGTGTTTTAACCAAAGTAGCGGGGTTTAAGACGTGCAAACCTAAGTATGCATCAATGGAGTCTATTCTCTAAGACCTCTTTACTTGAAACGTTTTACAGATTCGCATCATACTAATGTGGATAGATTTCATTAGCTCATCTGTCTTTCTGTTTCTGTCTCTGTCTCTGTCTGTCTGTCTGTCTTTACGTCTCTCTCTCTCTATTTGTCTCTCTCTGTCTGTCTCTCTCTCTATCTCTCTCCGTGTCTCTCTTACTCTCTCTTACTCTCCGGCTCCACACCTATGTACATTGTATTATAATTATCCGCTGGCTGTGTTGATCATTCGACAATACTGTTGTTGTAGTATCTTTGTGTAAGCTCTGCCTCCTGGGCGAACTCTAAGTGGGTGAGCCTTCCCACCTCTTCTCGCGCTTTTTTATTTGTAGCCCCTCCCCCTTTTTCCTCCTGCCCCAGCGTTTGTTCAAGCTGCCTGTAGACAGTGAGTGTTTCCGCCTCAGCAAGCGACTGAGATGGTGAGTAAATGAGACCCAGGTGTGAGCGGGTCAGGTTTCTGCTGCTCTCGCTAAGCCCGGATACCTGTCTGTCGCCTGCCTTGATGAATTTCCCCCTTTACGTCCACATAAACTCACACCCTGCTTTCATTTGCCTACTCATTCGTTCGCAGCGCTGTTATTTTTTCTTCTGGGTTTTATACTAAAAAAAAATGTTTTCCTCCCAACTTGCAAATTTGCTTTCATTGTGGGAGATTTATCCTTCCTCTCTGTTTCTTCTTAATTTTTATCCTTCTTTATCGCATCTCACTTAGCCCAGTTGTTTTGTGGGTGAAACTATCTGGTCGACACTCCTCGTGGCTGCTTGATAAATCAGATACCTAGAGGGAGGTTGTCCATCCAGCTCAGGGTAAGGCTGGTAAGATGAGACTGACTTCTCTCACCGACACCACAGTCTGGTGGTCATAAGGTCATTCTGACCCTCTGGCTCACAGTTTAATATTATTCTGTCTTTCTTTATCTCTCTCTCTCTCTCTCTCTCTCTCTCTTTACATCTCTCTCTCCCTCTTTTTTGCTCTTATCTCTGTTTCTCTGTCGTGCTCTTCTCCTCCCTATCTCCCCTCTTCTCTCTATCTTCTTTTTCACTCTCTAATTATATCTCCGTTCTATATCTCTATATCTCTTCCTTACCTCTTCCTTTCTCCCATCTCCCCATATAATCTCTCTCTCATTTATATATTAGCGATTTCTTTCTCCCATCTTTTCTTTGTATGTGGTCCTCTTTCTTTATCTCTTTCACTCCACACTTCTTGCTTTCACCTTCTATCAGTATCTTACTCCAGCCATGGATCTACAAATTAAACCTTATTAATGTTATCTCCGCAGCAGCTGTAAACGACCGTTAGCTTAACAGCAGTTCAGCAAACTGGTCATCAGTAAAAGCAGCAGAGCTCGCCGGGTAGCTCGGTCCGCTATAATTGCCCTGGATGGGTTTCACCAAAATGAATCATGCGGTGGATGTGCCACAAAGATATTAACTTCTCACCGTCTCAAGGGTTTGGGCGTTGTCCAAATCTCTGCTTGATGGAAGCTGCGATAAGAAGCATCGGCGGTGGTTCGCCTTTAGCAAGTCTCAGCGCAGAGGTAGACCATCAAGGGAGCAAAAATAAACTGTACATGTACTCGTAGCACTGACGTTAAAGGGTGCCTATACGTTTATAATTGGGATGATAAAGCTGGGGACTATAATCGAACAATTACACAGTTAAAAGTGTTGACCATGATAAGGGCAATTGTTTGTTTTGAACTGTCAAATAGCTATATATCATGATGGTACAAGAAACTAGAAAAAAAGAATCTCGCCGTCCCCCCCCCCCCCCACCCCTTTCCAAAAAAACTTCTTTTCTAGGAGACTCTGTATGATTTTTATATTCAACATGGGTTAAAAACAACAACAACAACAACAACAACAACAACAATAATAACAACACAGAATATACTATGTTTAGTTAGCCATGGTGCTTGGATCTCACACGATTTTATACGAAAATAATTTTTCAGTCCGTATATAGTTTTTGTTCTAAGATACTTTGGAAGCAAAGATTAAAGTTTTACAATGGTTAGTCTTCTGACTTCAGTCAGCTTGAAGAAACGCACAAATCGCTTATTTTATCTGGATCTCATTAAAAGACTTTTTTATGGCAATGCTTTCCTCCAGAGATTGGCAAACAAGGGGCTCACCACTTAAACAGCTGCGTGATTCATGGCAGGGTTTATATTTAACACGTGAACCTCCTCCACGCAGGCTGGAACCTTTGAGCGCATTGTCTTAAACAACTTTGTATAGTTCTACTTATTTATGTCTGTGGTATAGTGTGAGCCTCACGCACGCAGGTCTGGTACTGGGCAGCGCACGTGCACACGAGGGGAACCAGCTGACGAGGATGCGACATGACAGCTACTTTGGAGCAGGCAGTCTGGAATTATTACGCCTCCTTCCTTTATCATTGCCCGTTAGGATGATTGCTCACCCAGGAACCGGGACTCAGGGAAACTCGTGGTGCCATGTAAAGCGATGGTGAAGTGGCGATTGTGTTTCCAGTTAGAGATTAGAGAAATGCCGTTAAGAACCATAAGGGAGTGGCTTAAATAATCATTCGTATCATTGCTTAATTGTGAACCTACCATCTTACCCGATGTGGCTCGAAATCTTTGGCACCTCCAACGTGTTCTATTTGATATTGCCAGGCTTGAAGATGCCCGCCGACTCTTTCATCACTGCCTACGAGATTTTATCTTTTCTATTTTAAACTTCTGTTTTCCACGTTTCCTCCTTCCCTCCCGAAGCGGGTTGTTTAAAACGGATATATTGTACTAACTAACAATAAAACGGTTCTTCTCACATTAATGTTTAACACAATTTGTTCGTTGGTGAATTTTCCTGGACCCATTACTTCTACTTTATTTGTGTTCCTAACATAAACTTTCTTTTAATGTCTCTAACAAGCCACCTTCTTCCTTTCAGTCCACCACCTGCATCACACTAGGCCTGTTCTTTCCATTCTCTCTATGTTTGCAGGATTCTTATAATTATTACCCTTTTTGATAGGCTGCTTTGAATTTTAGAGAGAGAGAGAGAGAGAGAGAGAGAGGGGAACAAAGAAAGAGAAAGATAGGAAAATAAAAAAAAAGAAGACAGATGGAGAGACTCAGAGACAGCGACGGAAGAGAGAGAGAGAGAGAGAGAGAGAGAGAGAGAGAGAGAGTGAGTGAGAGGGAATTGAAAAGAAAACTGGACTGCTTTGACTTCCAAGACTGTTCTCAAGATGGCAGCATCCGTGCTTAGCTGAACAGAGACAACCGTCGTGAATTATGTCTATAATAGTGAAGCTAAACAGAAACAGGAGGGATCTCTTGATAAAACCTGTGACATCTCAAGTGGAACACCGTACCCAGAGACTGAGATAGGATGAAAACAGCAGCAGCTGCTGTCAGTGCCAAGCTTGCAGAGATCGATGTTAAATAGATTTAGATGCTTGAAGGAAAAAAAAAACCTTTGTAAATTACAAGCACAATTCGGTAATAATTATTAATTTTTACTATTTGGATTGCCTGTCCATCCGTCTTTACGGGATAAACAAACCTACGACAATGGATACATAGGTTCTTTAGTATAATTAAATCCCCATTTTCTGTTCCTTGTTTTCATTTCAGCGCTTACTTGAGAAGTGGAGTTTTAGATTATATATTAACATGCTTACTTACAAATGCGGCTAGGATATTTTGATCCAATAAATAGTGAATCGTCGGTTTTCTTACTAATTTGATACTGTACCGACATGTCATAAGCTTTTATTATCTTACAACATAAACAGGTACAGACACTTGTTAGGGAATCAGACTCGTAAACCAATATGTTTGTTGAAAAGAAAGAAATGGAATAATTAAATTTTAAAAGGATAGGGGGGTATAAGGGACAGAGAGCAAGGGAAAGAGAGAGAGAGAGAGAGAGAGAGAGAGAGAGAGAGAGAGAGAGAGAGAGAGAGAGAGAGAGAGAGATAGTGAGAGAGGGGGGGAGAAGAGAAGAGAAGAGAAGAGAAGGAGCAATTCAGTAGGTGATATACCATCAGTCAAAGCAAATTGAATTATAAATAAGATTCACTGACAGAAGATAGCAGTAAAGGTTAGGAGGTCTAGAAGAGGAAAAGATTAAGATATTGTACTCCAATTGCTGTAATAGAAAAAACAGATGTCTACCATTCTTCCGCTGAGTGTATGCTTTGCTTGTTAAAAGAAGAAAAAGGAAATATGATCGTGGACCCGGCTGGAGTGATCTGTTGATACAAGCGGTGGAGAGAGAATACTCTGACTCCGACACACCGCCCCCTGGGGCTCGCTCCTTTAGTTTTCATCAGTGTCAGATTAGTTGAGTTAGACATTTCTTACCAGTGCTGTTGAAATCCCATGATCAAAATTGTCTTTTATAGTTTTACAAGCTTTTTGAGTTTTCCTTGTTTCTGTAGATGTAGAGCATTTCCGTTCTCTTCTTCTCTCTCTCTATCTCTCCCCCTCTCGTTCTAGTCTCTTTCTTCGTCTGTTTTCGTCCTTTCTAAATAGCATCCCTCCCTCGCCCCTTTTCAAACGTTTTCTCTTATCTTTCGACACAATTAGTTCTCCTATGTATCTTTCTACCCCTGTCTCTACATTTTGTTCTCCCTATTTCTTTCTTCATAATTTATGTCTCAAGGCCTTTTTTTTTTCAACCCTTTCCTGCCCAAATCATTATCCGTTCGCTCTGCGTCCATTTTTGGCAGGACTTTTTTTTTCTTCTCAGTTTTTACCGTCGCCTAATTATTTATTACTGTTTATCATCCTTCGTTCCATTATTTCTTTCTGCATCTCAGTAGAACCGGGTGCCAAAGCTGGTCAAATCTTTACTCTCTGTATCGTAGTGTTTTTTTTTTCCTTTTGATCATAACTACTGAAGCTCACTCTAATCATACATATGTACCGTCTCCTTCGCTTCAAAGTAGATGACGTGCTGCCAGGCAGAGATACCATGGATCTGGCCGATCTTATTATACTGACACCGACCCAACCAGCACGGAAAAAACACGGTGGCCAAAGCGAGGCTTGAACTTAGAAAGTGGGCGCTCTACCCTGGTAGCACTGCGCCTCCCTGCTGAGAGTGATATCAGGGGGAGGTAACTTCTTGCTCACTCAGTCTATCATTGTGTCAAATACAGAGTTGTCTCATCACACGCTGTCTATTTAGAGTTATTTCCCCTGTATCTAGGATATGCTTACAAGCAGCATCATAGTTTCCAGATTTCGAGGTGTATATCCCAAGAGTTTTGAGTGCCCTTATCAGACCCTTGTATTGTGTGGGGTTTGGGGGGCTCTCGCCTTTTTTGCCCCCAACGTTACCTCTGTGATTATATCATGAAGTCGCTGAGTGACTGCCGCACAGGCCGTGCCTCCAGCCAATAGGAAAACAATAGGACAGGGAATTCAGTGGACTTAAAACTGGTCGATGAATATTTAATTTCAAACTTAATACAATGTATCTGTAGAATGTAAGATGAGTCTTAGCTGCTATTTCTCTCTAAATTAATAACTACAAGAAAACCACTATCATCTGTACCCATTACATGTTTAATTATTGTTTTATGATAGAATATTACATTCATGCGTTTTTTCTCGTTTTTTTGTTCTTCCGTATCTAAGTTACGTTTTTATTTTTAAAACTCGCGCCCATTCTTTGCGGCTTTAAATGCTGTTATTATCTTAAATGCTTCATTATAATGATCTACGTATTAATACAGTATACC
>RQTK01000456.1:230613-239669 GCA_003991915.1 Elysia chlorotica
CGCAATAGTGTCATAGTACATAAGGAAAGTGGTACAAGTCTCTATGATCCTTAGTGGTATAAAACAGGTGCTTGGTATATATGGTTAATTTGATAAATACTGCAATGGAACCAAAGATGGAAGAGGCGGTGCCTATGTGGTTGGTAGAGATAATGGAGAAAAGAGGGGAGGGGCTCATCCACATGTAGCGCAAGTACTAACGATGCTGAACATACAATGTGTTTAAAACATTTGAGAGATATTGCAAGGAGTTAGGTTATTTACTAAAGTCTTACTTTGAAAATATAGGATGAGGCAATCATAGTTATTCGCGTTGGAGTCTAGATGTTTGTACCATTTGATGACCGCCGTCAAAACAGGAAAATATTCGGTCGTTTATATTTGGGTGTCGTTTTAAGGGATAAAAGGCTGGCTGTTATTAAATGATCTATGGTGCAATGTTACATTCGTAAAGTAAACACGATCATTCTGGATAAATATATATTACGTTTACGTTTAGCCAGATTAATAATTATGTGCATGTACTAAGACCACCGATGTCCACAAAACGTTTAGTGCCGCAAGACAGAACTTTGAGGATAACTTTTAATTTAGAACAAAATAGAAAAACCCAGAACTTAACGTCTGTACATTGTTTTCATCGATACTAACGTACTGCTTGTCAAAGGATACTTCACTTACTGTGCGAACATATCAACTCCTTCATCCTTCCCAACCAGTCACAGGCAATATGCAACCATCTATTTTAGTGGCTTTTTAGTTCTCGAGGCACATGTAGATGTCGGCTGACGGATAACAGCTTCCGATGCCGCACCGACAACCTGTTCATTGCGACACTGAGGCAAAATTTGATCTGTGTCGGTCTGTGTCGGGCGATCGCCATTTTGTCCGGCTCTCGATTCAAAACTTTAAACACATATTTACCTCTATAAGTATCTACCGAATTATAATGCCGATCTGCCCTAATTGAGTAATATTACGTTAGTTAAGTTATAATATTGTAATTATCTTCTTCAGTATCACCTGTTTCTTTCCCTTTTTACAAGAAATGTTTAAAATTAAAAGGTCGCCATGTGAATTAATTTTTTTTTTATCTACATAAAGAGCAATGAAACACAATCAAAGTTAATGCTTCAACTCCACTCCATCAGTTCAAGTTCATGGATTTGCTACCATCTTAAACTGGGCTATTTTTTTTAACTTATTTGCATGTCCTCCATAAAACAAATTTACAGACGATTTTATCACCGCCGACTTGTCTGATCGATGTTTGTTTGTTTTTTCTATGTGGATAATCAAAGATTTATTTACAATGGCTTTTTTGCCCCTGCATATCTCATGTCAGATCAAAAGATCAGCTTAAAAAATGCGCTGACTGTTAAGATACCTTTATGCACTTCACTATCGT
The DNA here is from genome assembly GCA_003991915.1 of Elysia chlorotica. Taxonomy (NCBI): domain Eukaryota; kingdom Metazoa; phylum Mollusca; class Gastropoda; family Plakobranchidae; genus Elysia; species Elysia chlorotica. The sequence goes on from RQTK01000456.1 coordinate 232,022, forward strand.
ATCACTTTGAAATTAACCAGGATTAGCTCTTTACATCTGAAAAGTCGTCATTTTCAACTGGGATTTTTTAATAATGCCTTTTTTTTTTATTTCGGCGTGGATTGCAAAACATGTACAGCAGTCTGTCCCCTTTGTCGACGGCTTAGATATGTGTATAGGTCAACAACAACAAAAGTGATATTACATGATACAGTTACGGACAAAGATAAACCCAACGCATTTTTTAAAGTGTCAGATGCTTCTTCACCTATAACTTAATGTCATGTTCCATTTACTAATGGTTTTTTAAGCCCAAATTTCTGCAGGGCCGAATTGTTGTTTTTTGTTTTGTTTTTTTTTTAATTCTTATTGTCACTTTCGAGATGTGTCTATACATCCATCTATATGGCTCTATCTATCTATGTCGCTCTATCCAAATTTACCATCAATGATCCAACATACTGCACGAGTGTATCTCTTTGAATGCGCATATCCATCTTCCACTGACCTATTCTTGTTGTATATATCTATATAATTTCTCACACACAACGTTTTACCATAATTTTATTTAAATCCCATCCATAAAGTCATGATAATCCTCTCTCTAGAATTTTTTTTCCATTCTCTACTTGCCTGAAAATGTATGTTTCTACCGCCTCTCCTTCTCTCTTTCTCTCTCTCCCCCTCTCTTTCTATCTTTCTCTCTTTTTTTTTCTCTCTTTTAGATTGTCTCTGTCTCTATCTCTCTTGTTCTATGCCTCCTTTTTCTCTATCTAGCTTCGTCTTTCTGTATCATTCTATCCTACCTCTCTCTATCTTTTTCTTCTCCTCTCCTCCTCATCTCTCTCTTTCGCTTTCTCTGTCTGTCTGTCTGTCTATAGGTCTATCGATCGAACTATCTATTTCTTAACTATCTCGTTCGCTCTATCTATCTCTCTATCTATCTATCTATCTATCTATCTATCTATCTATCTATCTATCTATCTATCTATCTATCTATCTATCTATCTATCTATCTATCTATCTATCTATCTATCTATCTATCTATCTATCTATCTATCTATCTATCTATTTATCCATCCATCCATCCATCCAACCATCCATTTCTCTAATGTGCTCTTCGTTTTTCTTTATATTTGTTCTTGCTATGCACTTTCTTTCCGGTATTGTTTTGCTGATGTGAATTTCATATGTGGTAACGCCGAACAATTATCTTACCTCATCTTTGGAATGACTAAGTCCTCAGAATTCTCTCGCCTTTCCAGCATCTCTAATCCATGCACTACCTTGGTAATGTGACTTCATAAACGTCAGCAAAAAGTTTTTATTTACTCTTGCGCGTTGAAGAGTTTTACGATCGATACAAATATGGCATTTTCCTAAGACTATCATTTTCTATGACGATGATCTCTGGTATTATTGGTTGCTCTTCACATTAATGTGTAAGTTATTTTAATGGCCATTACAAGATTTCGAGATATCAGTCTGCATATTTCAGGAATATTAATTTATTCTTTTCGTTTTTGAAACACTATCATTTGCTAAAATATATAGAATCAAGAACAAAGCTAATAATTGCGTGTCAGAACAAGAATCAGATGAGTGAAACAGAAATGAAGGGTGAGACACATTTAGATGATTCATACGTAAAGGGAAGCTATAAAAGATAAAACCGAAATTATTAACAAAGCCACACGCTGATAGATAGATAGATAGATAGATAGATAGATAGATAGATAGATAGATAGATAGATAGATAGATAGATAGATAGATAGATAGATAGATAGATAGATAGATAGATAGAGAGATAGAGAGATAGATAGATAGATAGATAGATAGATACATACATAGATAGATAGATAGATAGATAGACAGACAGACAGGTAGGTAGGTAGGTAGATAGATAGATAGATAGATAGATAGATAGATAGATAGATAGATAGGTAGGTAGGTAGGTAGGTAGGTAGATTGATAGATAGATAGATAGATAGATATAGAGAGAGGGCGGAGGGAGGGATAGATAGATAGATAGATATAGAGAGAGGGGGAGGGAGGGATGGAAGGAGAAGGAGGAGGTGTTTGAAATTAGCATGGGCCACTTTTAGAAGGCTTATATGTTAGAGGAGGTATTGAAAGACGGTGAAATTGATACAAGAAGGATGGGGAGATAGAGGAATAGAGAGAAAAGGGGGAGAGAGAGAGTAATAGAAAAGGACATAAAAAACGCACTAGGGGAAGTAAGAAAGATAGATAAATAGAAGAAAAAAAAAGAAAGAGGGTGACGTAGTGAGAAAAGGTGGCGCTTTTCATGTTAATAACAATGCAGTTTTGTGCATTTATTTGTCTTTTCTTTTCTCATTGTCTTGCGCTGTAATCTGGCTTTGAAGTGGAGTGAGTCAGCTTGTTAAATCGAAGTGGTGATAGGTGAATGTTCTCTTGACATGCCATAATCAATTTTGGGTATATCTAAGTGCCGTTTGAATTCATTCCTGTCTATTTGTGTGTCGCGTGATAAATACTTCATGGAAAATCTTGTTTCATACGATTTCTATTCACTTAGAGGCGTCATTATTGAAATGTAAATCATTTGGCATTGAAGTGATTGGTGGTTTTTTAAAAAGGGTCCCAATAGTTTTGTGTCACCTTCTGAAGGTGTCTTTTTTGTAAAGAATTTTATGACTTTGGTATTCTCAATGTTCATTGGAAATGGTTCTAGACGTATAAGTACACCTTTTCTTCGTGTGAATGTGTATCTTTTGAAGGTTCGATACCAATACCGTAACCTGAACTTCAATTGTGATAAACATGTGCATAATTACTTTTTCATGTTTATCGGCTTGATTAATATTATTGGATATGGCTGTGATATAGGGTTTCCGGTTTACATTTTTGTGTCCCTTTTTCCATGGACGAATTTGTATCACTTGAAGGCTGGACACTACTATCTTCTTCTTTAGGTATTCTTAACATCCACACATCATCTTTTCATGTTTATCGGTTCCATCTATTATTTTTTGATATGTTTAATATGAGGTTTTCGTTTTACCTTATAATTTTTATTGAAATATAGTTAAACGCGGAAAATGGGGCGACGAATACGTCTTACAAATAATTAGTTTGGTATGATTGCTTAATCCTCAGCCTGTGTAAATTTAAACATTGCTGTGTTTCTCTTGTGCCCTCAGCCGCGGCCAGACGAGGTGGAGAAGAGGGACAGAAGGAGAGAGCAAAACAGAAGAGCAGCTCAGAAGTTCCGGAAGAAAAAGAAAGAGAGAGGGGCACATTTAGTTGAGGTAAGTCTTGGGATGCACATGCACCAGCGGGTCTGTTTTGTTTTAGTTGTTCTTGTTTTATTTATTTTTTTGACGTTTCATCCAATGATTCTGTTTATGTTGAATGTTCTTCAATCTTGTCGATTTGTATCCTACCATGTCATGCGTCTCGGCCTGCCTTTGTACACTTCTTCAACTGCTTTAGTCTATCCCTCTATCTATATCTATTCCTATTTATTTTTCGTTTCTACATTAATCCACCGGTCTATCTGCATATTCATTTAATCTACGTGTAATACCGTTACTACTTCATCAAGTAGCTCATTTAAAAATGTCATTTACCTTGAGCGTAAGCTGTATAATTATAGTGTTTCAAGAGTTATGATCTAGCCATTCTAATCCATACTGTTACTTTAATGTTTGATTTTTCGCACTTTGGTGAATGACTGCTTATCCATCTGGCGACCCCCCCCCCCTCTCCCATGTAAATACTATGGCTTCGCCTTTTCAAGATGTGTCCGTGTCAGAAGAAAGCACTAAACAGCTTTTATGGTTATTTCATAAAAATGCTTTCTTTCAGCGCCTGCATTGTTTTTAAACATAGTCTATGACAAGTTCTTCTTTTTGAAAAGTCAAAATATTAGAGACTTTTAGGGTTACTGCAAAGTCGATAAATATATTTTGTTTCTCACAAGATGTTGGTTATTTCAGTCTAGGAATGCAATTTTGTTCAGTCTTAGCAAATCATGTAATGATCCAACCGTATACATGGTTGGACGATACTAATTTTCGTATTGATTGTTTTTTACAATTTAGGGTAGAGTTTCCCTTTCTAATATTGTACACACTATGTACATATTATTTTACTATCTTTTCAATTAAAGTATGTCACGAACGTGTTTCACGGAGTGCGGAAGCCACCCGGATCTATACAATGGTGCACCATATTCCGAGAGCCTTTCATAGTTTTAGTCTTGTTAAAAGCAATCTTGGAAAAGAAAAATGTTGAAACCGGTTGAAAACCAATGGGAGATACGTTTTGGTATTAGTGGTAAGTTTTTGATAATGTGATATACTTTTTAAAGCAGCATATCCATATGCACTGGTGTAAGTTACTTGCTTAAACTATGCATGTACATGTACAGTGTATAACCAGTCTGTGGTAAAAGGCCACCTCAGGACTTATGTTAGTTTCATTGACTTTGGTTTTTAATACTTTTGATAATTCGCCACTACTTGTCGGTGAGGTCGGTGATTTTGTTAATTTTTTAGGTGCAAATCAAAGATAGTTGTGAGTCGACATGAACTCCGCATATAAAATGATAATTTGAAAAAAAAATCTCCAAAACGAACTGTGTTGGTTAAAAATGTTCAGTCAGTTTTTATCACGTATCAAGTTTCTAATAATTTCTTTTTTTTTTTCAATTGCGATAACTATGCAGTTCAAACATGCACTTTTGCAACATTCCCCTCGTGCCCTGACAAAAAATCGTCTACATTACCTAGCTAACTGTTTGCCTTTTTTCCTCTCTACCAGTGCCTTACACGATACATCATAATATTTTGTCTGAAAAACAAACAACATGGGGAGAATAACTTGCTCTTTTAGTTTACTCCTTTACTGATAGTGGTCTTTTTAGAAGACGCTCATGTACCAACATTAAAAAAAAAACATTATGCTGTCTCGTTAAATGATGAAACATGTAAAGTGTTGTACATTAAATATAAACTCTCCGCTTGATGTGGGTGAGGAGTGGGGCGGGGTCGCGGGGGTCACGGTGTGAGTCCACAGGTAATCGGCGTTGCTTACGAGCTGTAACACAGTTGTACATGTACTAGGCAAGCGTTAGTCACCCGGGAGAGGCCGGCGCTAGGTGGCTGCTGTCTATAGACCGTGGGAAAATGCCGCATCCCGAAGTGCTGATTTGCCCGGTTGGCCCCAGGTGAAATGAGGTGAGCTCAGGTGGGCTGAGCACTGCCAGACCGTGGTGCCAGACACCCAGACAGGTAGGCCGGGAACCTGTGGCACCGCGCTCATCACAAGTGTTACAGTAATATTATTATCACTTGCAGTCTAGATGGCTCGGAACCAGGTGAGGTGGGAGGCGCAGGTACGGAAGTTGGATGTGCGAGGACATAATTATTACTACACGTACATACATGGTTGTATTGTTACACCGGCTAAAGTCTTGCTGTATGTTCGAACATTAATTTGATCAAGTTGAAGAAATTTGTGGTTATATATATAATTTCATATCAAATTTATAATTTCTTGTAATATAAGTTATTATTGTTCATTTATTGGGGTTTTTCTGGTATGGAGGGTTTTTCTGTTTGTTTATAAATAAGTTGCACAAGTAAAGATTAAAGTGGTAAAAAGACTAAGATATTAATGATTATCTTGTTTTATATTGTTAATGTATTTACCATGCACAATTATTGATATTGTTTAAAATCGTAGAATGTTACACATTTTAATGGTTTGGAGACCCCTTGCTGGTACCATGAGTTATACAAAATCTAAACATTCTTACGTCTCAAAGTTTGTCTGGAGAGATCGTTAAAGAGAGAACAGATAAGCAGAGGGAAGAGATCGTTAAAGAGAGAACAGATAAGCAGAGAGTATTTTACCAAGAAAAAACTAGTAGCCGATAAAGATTCCAACATTGAAAACCTGAACGATAAACTGGATGAAGTCAGCGATGCCGTACGATCAAAGTCAGACGCCTCTTTAACAGATCAAAGTTACGTTCAAGAGGGGAGCGGGTGAAATCTGTGCTACCTGTGAAACTGTAACAAAACATGAATAATTCCAGAAAAAAAAAATCACAGCGACGAGCGCGTGAAAGTTTGAAAATGATAGCTTCTGTTTCCGTGAGAAATGTGAAAGATATGAGGAGAATGCAGGGGATCTCGCATGCTTATTACTCACTAACAAAACTCAGCTGAAACACGTAGCATGTTCGGATTTAAAAAATATAATTTAAGCTTTTGGTTAAAATATTCGCCTTTGTTTAATTGCAGCGTCGTTATTTCTTTTTCTTAAAATGCACAGGTAAATAGTTGGCATGACAAGGGTAAAAACTAACTGTTTTACTCTTTGAGCATTTATGTAGAAAGCAAATAGTAAGAAAGTAAACAAAGGCAGACGACAATGCATACAAAATAGATTAGTGAGGATGTGCTTGGCAGTGGGTTTTTTTTTCTTCTTTTTTTTGTTTGTTTGTTGTTTTTTTGTTTTTTTTTGTTGTTTTTTTGTTTTTGTTTTGTTTTTTGTTTGCTGTTTTTTTTTGGGGGGGTACATGAATTTATTCTAGGAAAAAATCAGTCATGAGTGCCAACTAATGAAAAGGTCAATGCCTTAAAAAACCAAAGGTATAAATAAAAACAAAGAAAGTTAAAGCTGTATCTTGCTTTCTCTTAGACCACCTGTCCTCTCAATCTTCCGTGAAAGGTAGCTTTGCAATCACGAGGCGAATCTCTTGTTCCAGGACCATCGAGTTATCGTTGTGAAAAAAAAATAGTAAAACCTTTAGGGCTGCATGGTTATTAAATAATTACAACAGTTCTTATCATACAGAAATTATAAAAGTGTCCTGATTAATAACTTTTTTGGGGGGTCAACAACATTGCGCTTTAGAATTCGTTGTACCTGTATTTGGATTTGTTATGGAAGCATCAAACATCATTTATCACATTAATATGCAGAACAAAAATGTATAATAATGTGGTGCAAATATGTAGAAAACATGTTACACCTTATGCCATTTTTCTTTTTTCCCTGATGTAGGCGAGACACGTGTTGCTTTTATTTTCTTAAGTTCAGCAAAAGAGATTAAGTGTTTTTGCATCACTAAACTGACTCATCGTAGCGGGAAAAAGGGGATTTACATGTAAAACAAATACAATTATAAACGAAGGTTTTCACTGTGAAAGCTACGATAGACAAAACTCAGTCGGTATTTATGTCTTTAGAGAGCATCTGGTTGCACTTCAGGATAAACATGCCTTGTAGCGTAGCTTCGTATAACCTGTTATCATAACAGAGATAAACGTTTAGACTAGTACTAACGTTTAGAAATCAAAGCCTGTGCTATAATTAAACATGATTCACCATGTCTTACTCAGTTTGACTTGTTTGCGCGCTGCTACAACAGTCTTCACAGGGCGCTATCATCTTTTTCTAAGCTGTATCTCGCTGGGTGTGCTTACATAAGGGATTGAGTCATGCTTCTCTAATTTATATCCAAGATTTTATTAGATTAATTTTTACTCCTGAACATAAATAATGTTGATGTTTGAAATATTGACACAGTAATCTGATTGTTGAGATTAGATTTTATTATTATTATTATTATTATTATTATTATTATTATTATTATTATTATTATTATTA
>RQTK01000456.1:240004-282840 GCA_003991915.1 Elysia chlorotica
TCTCTGTCTCTATCCCCCACTCTTCGCTAAGCATACACACACTCTAACGTCCTGTGCTACTTCGCTCTTGTATTTCAACTATCACAATCTTTTGGGTGTTTTTTTTTTTTAATTTTCATAATGTATCATTTGTTTCTTTAACGTATCTCTCCATTATGTTATTATGTGTCTTTCTCAGTCTGTTCCTCATGCCCCCTCTTTCTCCGTCGTTGGCCAATTGCTTGTTGCTGTTGTTGTTTTATGTAATTGGCAACAAAAATGGAGATATACCATTATTGCTGAAAATATGGATAAGTGGTTTACAAGCTGATGCGTGCATCTGTGTCGACTCCTAATAACATTCGCAAGATATTGTCCGAAACCGCTTGTTTGGATAAGCTTGGAAAGTTATGAGCTAGTCTTGGGGCTATGAATCGGTCTTTGACCTTTAGGCGCCTGATAACTCAATGGGTAGCCCGCGGGACTGGCATGCAAGAGGTTGAGTTCCACCCTCAGACCAGCTGGTGCCACACCTGTGACCTGGCGAACAGTTCCATCTCTTATAAGGTTCTTTGTGAAATGTAGGCGGTGTTAGCTGCTTAAAGCATGGTTAAGGAAATTTTGGGGACGCAGAAATGATCAGAGATTCAAATCCTCGGTAGGCGTTAATCTAATCAATGATCACTATTGACTTTTCTGTTCACAAAATCAGGCATTTTCAACGGCTAATAAAATGGTATATGAATCATTTGATTCCAGGATACTTTCTATTGAACAAACAGGGGATGTTGTTTATGTTTTCTGTTTTCTTTAATTGGACTTATAGTAACTTGTTCAAAACGATCACATGTATCAACCCCTGAATGACGTCTTCACGCAAAAAACACCAAGCATTATTTCATTAGTGCACCACTGAAGCTTACAATTGAGTATTCAGAACATTACGAAAGGCCCTCACTATCTTTTGAGCACAAGAGTTTAACTCATAACAATGTCCTCATAACATTATCAAAGAAAAAAAAGCAAAATCTTAAGGGCGCCTTATAAAATATATATAGTATTTTATCAAAGCTCATAATTATGTCTTCAGTATAAACAATGCATCACTGGCGTTTGTAATGCAAGCACAATCTCATGTTCTCTTTTGGGTTTTACTAGAACTTATAGTTTACATGTAGTGATATTTTTAGAACACAACAAAGTCCCATCATAATATATTCAGAATATTTCAGATGCTTGTTATATTATTGCCAAAGTGATCCCATAAATGTAATAACTTACTAAGCTATAAGAACTTGAAAAACGCCTTAATCGAAATACCTTGAACTGGTCGATTTTGACACCGCAAAGGTGTTAATCTATCTAACAGAGCAGCAAATGGTCGTATAATGTACCTCGCAAAGTGCAAAGAAAATTAAATTTTTATGATAAGTAGAAGCCCAGACATTATCGCAAGAGAACCAAGATCCTACATTTGCGATTTGCTTCAATGTATTCAAATGTTCGCTTTGCATTCCAAAATTCTCCCTTAAATTTTCAAATCAAAAGATGGCCGTATGTCAAAATACACCATGTGAGCCGGTGTGGGTTATAGATAAGTAGAAATCCTGAAAGTTAGAAACGATTAGACCAACCTCTCTCCTCATGCATAAACTCACCCTGTGTGTTTGATGTAGAAACAGCCCAGATGATGACTATAGCATACGCCTGGAAATCTTTTTTCAACAGGTTGATGCATCTTACACCTTTAATGTCTCAAATGGAATTTCAGTACAAAGTGTCTTTAATTTAATGTACTGCTTTCTTGTGTTTTCAAGACATTTATTGTATATCTTTATGTTCTGTAAAAGCATAACAAATGTTCCTTACTTATTTGTGAAGGCAGTTTTGATCATTCTGACGAGTCTTAAAACTTATAGATGATTCTCTAATTTAAATCCGGATACTCAGCGGTGTGACAATGCAGTGCACACCTTCTCAATACAACAATTGCACTCTAAAAAGCAAAACAAAAAAGTGAATGTGTGTATTTAGGCTAAGAACGGTCGAACCAGAGATTCTAGGTTAACACTGTCTGTTGGACTTTGTGTGTGTAGAACTGTGAACTGTGGATAGACGACGGCAACCCAAATTTTCTTAGATGCCTAAAAATGACACCACATTGGCCCATCCCTTTGCGGCCTGTCTCACAGCCTCTCGGCCCGTCTTGGGTTACAATTATGGTATTGCCTGTTTAATCTAATGCTAAACCATATTTAATTTATAGCAGGTTTTAAACTTGCAGGTTAAAAACAATAAATATATCATTGTATATCAATAGGGGGCCTATATGTATATATTTAAATTAATCTAATTACCAGAGATTTGCTCAAATCAATGCAGAGACCTGTAGTGATAGTTTCAAGAAATATGAAAGAATTTGGTTAAAGAAATCAGAAAAATCAGCCAAGTCGGGCTAGCCCCACTTAGCTTATTAAAAAGCCATGGAAAGCGTTAGGGTCAAAGTCCAATTTTGTATTAAGGAACACTACAAGGAGGTTGGGCAAATTCACATTAGCCCACCTTGGTGAAAGGGGACTCTACTCGGCACTGAGATGTTGAAAGTTAAAACAGAGTTACGCTGACGTATTTCTAAACCACGTCGCGCCCGGAAAGAGCGTACTATCATAACGGTTTAATCTCTTTTAGTTGCAGAGTCTGACGGATACATTTATTATTGATTTTAATGTTTGTCCTATTATTTTGTACATTGTTTTTTTTGGTAAAACAACCACTTCTTAGCGAAACAGGTCGGGCACTGCCCACCCTGCCCAAAGGCACCAGCCGCCCTTGTATCTTTATGTTCTGTAAAAGCATAACATTTCTTGGAGACCACTACGAAACCGTTTTCATTCTAAGGACTTTAGAGAAAATAAAGAAACCAATTATCAGGTACATGTTCTGCAAATGTTGCCATAATGTCATGCTAAACTAAAACGGAATTGTTTACTTTGATTATGAAAACTACAAGTTACCACACCGAATGGCATGTAAGATTATTTGACTATGAGTCGCTGGCAAAAAATGCTAAGAACTTTTTTCGACAAAACACAAGTTAAGCAAAAATAATTTCAATAACTTTGGTTTGTACAAAAAACACAAACAAAATATCCACATATTAACCATCTTTAATTTTGTTAGTATAATGTACATGTACCAAGCTTTGCCAAGACCGAGAAAGTAAAAGAATCTTCAACATACTGTTTAAACGTGCAAAATGTACAAATATTGTTTTGTTTTTTTTTCTTTTCAGTAATTTTTTTGTACCATAAATCATTCGTGATAGTTTAATTGCGAAATAACTTGAGATTTAAAATGTCTATCAGTTTAACACAGAGGCTATTCATTCGGTAACATTTTATCACCGTCTGCTTCAGTGCGAAGTTCTCACCTGCGGAAATCGTGCTGGCAAACATGTTGCCAACTGTACCTTGTAAGATGTTTATCTTTTTTTTTTTAAACTTATTTGTTATGGGAAACAAAATAAAAGAGAGAAATAGGGCTAATGAGGAACAATAAGACGAAGGTAACGTATAGAATACTTTTAACAAAAACGATCAAATAAAAGCTGAAAAGCTGAATTTGGTGTTCTTTTCAAATTAAAAAAGAATCTTTGACGTTCAACGCTATTTAACCGAGGACACGTTATAACTATACATTTAGATAAAAGCTAACTAATCGCTATTAGGTCACACCTATGTTGTTCAATATTTTTTATGTCTTTGTAAGAGATTGACAAATCTGGATTATTTAATTTTACTCGTGACAATGAAGTGGGTTTATCTATTGACTCTAACCGTTACCTAAACCGTTGGACCTATCCAACAGAATCAAATGGTATGGTTATATCTCGTTTTCAAACATGCCTGGTCTCTGCAACACAAAACGGGCCTGGATTTACCCACCTTTAATGACGCTCAAAACTTCTTAAAGTAGCTCCTTTTTATCGACGTTTCTAGTATTCTTGTATTCTTTCTTATATTCTTTCTGTAGCTTTTGAACAAAATAGATGTATTATCTTTAAATCTTTAGACAACAAATCAGACGAATATCCTTGTTAACTCGTCTTATGCTTCCTCTTTTTTTTAACATAGACTCACCCATACTTGACTGATTTTTATCCAAATACATGTGATTTAACGAGCCATAGACACATTGATCAAAGTCTACGAACATGTGTTTGTGTATCTAAAGCGATGTTATTTTGCCCAGTGGTGGTTGTTTTCCCGCTTGTTTATGTTTTTTTCTCTTTACGTTTTTTGTTGTTTTTTCACATAGCTGCTCACGATTAATGGTATCTGAGTATGTCTGTGGCCGATCAGTTTAAGCTGATAAAAGCCATCATCAGGTGGCAACATTTTTCTGTCTAGCAATTTTTGTCAAGTTGGATTATTCTTTTTTTTTTATTTATCTGAGTATTTATCCTCCTCTCCTATACTTTTTATTTATGTTATGACTATTACCAGAATTCTTCATGGATCCATACAATTTCGCTCTTTTTGTTTTGTTGTTGTTGTTTTTGTTTTTTGTTGGATTGTTTTGTTTTGTTTTTATAATTAGTTTTGTTTACTTTGATGTATGGTGTGTGTGTGTGTGTATATGTGTGTGTGAATATCAGCTTGTCGATCTTGATCTTTTCTACCATGCCCTTTTTCATCTCTCTGTTTGTTTACTTTTTCCATTCTCTTCCCCTTAAGTCTTGGTGCTGTATATCTCGTTAAGCCGATTTACGCTGTGATTATGTTAAAAGAAAAACACACTGCTTGTGGAGTATCAGAAGTTTTTACAGCTTGCCATGCTCTGTGGTGATGCTAACCAGTCCATCATTTCATAAATAAAACGAAAGTAACTTTGTCATCAAGTGTCTGTTTTTGCGTTCGCCCTTTCAGAGAAACTGTGGTGATTAAAAAGATGAAACGACTCCAGTTCCTCCGAAAGCTTACCGCCGACTTGCAGGTGTGCGAGACGATTTTCACGAGCACTATATTTATTTTCTTTTTTATTGTAATCTTGTTGCTTGGTGCACCTGTGATTCTGCGTGCAGCGGAAAACAGATGCCTCTGATGAAAGCCATAAATATGTATGTTTTAATTATCAAATATCCAGTTCTTTGAATCAGAAGATTCTTTTATCTTAAAAGGCCCTTTGTTTTTGTTGGTTTTTTTTTTAATATTCTGCTCTTCTTCTACATTTTCTTGTTCTGTATAATATCTTTATTTTTCTGTCAATGCTAAGTACCTCTAACTAAATCATAATTGATAACCACTTACTGGTTTTTATTTTCAAACACCCGGAGTCAAAGAACAAATCAAAACACAAGAAACCGTCCTGAAATTCTACCCCGGTACGTACCACAGCTCCGTCAACACCTTACTGAGGTCAGCCATGCTATTTGTTTATTCTATTTTTTACTTGCTACGGAGAAAGGCCAGGTCCCAGTCTAGACGTCTTCGCTGGCGCGCCACGCCAAAACCCGCCTCGCGTGGACAGTCTCGAGATCTCCGCGCTGGCGCCGGCCTGCCCCCATACAGCCGCAAGAGCCGCTAGGCTGGAACTAATGGCATTATTGTTGGTTTGCAGCTTCTCTCGTTCCTCTGCCTATCCCTGTCTTTCTCAGTGTCTGAGTTTGTCTATCTCCTCTCTCTCTCACTCTCTCTCTCTCTCTGTCTTTCTCTCTCTCTGTCTCTCTCTCTCTCTCTCTCTCTCTCTCTCTCTCTTTCTCTCTTTGTCTCTCTCCCTCTCTCGCTAAAGGAATTTCTCCTTCAATAATTATCTACCAATTTTCTTTATTTCTACGTGTGTTTTTTTTTTACTATCACATTCACTATCATCTCTTTTTACTCTGCTCAATTGACCTCTATTTTTCTTCTTTCTGCCTTTCCCATTTTCCGCTGTACACTCTGAGCTCACAGTGAATTAGACCGAGGTAGATACACGTACCGGCCGCCTGCCACCTTTTCTTTTTGTTTGTTTTTATTTCTGATCTAATTGATCCCGTATCCTTGCTTCTGATAAGCACCAACACTAAAACCTATAAAGATGAACGTTGGCATTAGATTATTATGAACGCCGTATAGGATTCCTCAGGTGAGCCCAAGAGGTTTTAAACCCGGAGAGGGTTCTATAGAGAACAGAATATTGTGTGAATATAAAAAGTGTTGGTCTAAATACACTTTTTTACTAAGAAGTTTTTTTTTATCTGCATTCTTGTATTTACATTTCTTTATCGCCTTTTCCAATCCATTTTTGTGGGTATCTGAACTTAAATCGAGTGTGTTCTATAGATCCCTATAGTGTTCTGTGGAAAACTGGGGAAAGAAAAACAAATCTTTTAAATATGAGTGATTAAGTTTCGAATCTTGGCTTTGATATAAAGCGACATTAAACCCTTTAGAAACGTTCTTGACAAACATTTTGTACATTTTTCATGCATATAGTCGCCTTTTTTAATAACGTGCTTCTACATAGGGTATGATTGGAAACAAAATGTATATATTATCTTGTGAAATGTTTTAATTACCGTTTTATAGTTGTTTAGCCTAAGAAATTTTTCTGAAATCTAAGAATAGGAGTTCTTGTGAAATGGATATATTTTCTTAGACGGGTCAGCTTAATAATACGACATCCGTGCAGTAAAGACTATGAGGATCTGGGCGACATAATGTACTTCCACGTTTACTGTGAGTGAGTGGGTGAGTGAGCGAGTTAGTGAGCGAGTGAGTGAGTGAGTGAGTGGGTGGATGATTGAGAACTTGGGTTTTTACAGTCAACACTAACGTTAAAAGAAAGGAAAAAATGAAGTATCGGTAACCGAACCATGTCTCGTTTTCCATTATGCCCTTTCAGTTATCTGTCGTTTTTATATTTGTAATATAAAACGTGCGGCCTTATGTTCCACAAAGAATCAAGAGGCTTTAACTAAAGAAACCAAAGCAAGACATGTATAAAATAATCACAAGTAATATGAGATAGATATATGATTTGGGAAAACCGTAATTTACCGTTATCATAATATGTCAGAGGTAGATACATACTCAATGCAAATAGTATACAAAATATTAACTCTAAGCACACGTCTTCCAAATTTCCTGTTGGAACCATAAAATAAAAGTTTTAGAGGAGTGCCATCCTCGCCCTTTTTTAAACTGTTGTTTAGAACTAATAGTCTACATTTGTTTAGTCTTTCTCTTATTTCTCAGTATATATCTGCACGTTTGCCTTAATGTGTCTATTTATCTCCGTCTCAAATTCTCTCCATTCCCCTGCCTTCCTTTTTCTCGATCTTGTCTATATGTTTACTCATTTATTTCACGTTCAAAGAGAAAAAAAAATCTCAGAAGCGTCTGACACCGGCCATAAAGTGTCCAAGTGCGTTGCGGTTTGTTGATGAACGTGCGTTTACAGACCTTACTCTCGGTCGTGTCGGGCGCCCCCTGCCTCTTACATCCATCTCTTCTTGAAGGGATCGCGCCAGCATCAATCCTCGGTGATCTTTATCTAGATACGCATCCTGGGTGAAGATCTGTATCAGCGATTCGCATCTCGGTCATGTACTTCGGGAAGTAAAGCCGCAGAAAAACGGGGTGATCTTTACTGTGGCACTGAGCGGAAGATTTCACCCACCGACAACAACGCACGGCGCATTAATTTATCTCGTCAGCCAACCGAGGCCTGACTAATCGCGTAGGGATTTGTTCCTGTGCGGTGATAAATTTGTTTATGGCTCTATCAGACGATAGATCTAAATCTAGCGTCACAGAAATCTCCAATTATTATTGTGCGCGTGGTTCTGGAGAATCTCGCCTGTTGACAGTTGTTTATATCAGCTAAAGGTCAATTCTGGGAGCATTAATGTGGCCGCCAGACAGAGGGTCTCCTCCATACATCGTAACAAGAGTTAGTATTTAGGCTGAAGAGCCAAAATGACTGGACATTATTGTAATACATGTCTATCTCAAGTCATTATTATATTTTATTGCGATCGTTTATAACTGATGATCTTTATCAAATGTTTGTTAATAACAAATTCTAAGCTTTTGTATTTTTTCAAAGGAAAACCCTACCAACATATCCTTTGTTTTAATTGGACACATTTTAATAGTGCTTAGTTAGATGATCCATCCAAACCGATACAATGGTATAAATCATCACCGGAATGTGCCTCTTATTTTAGGCTTATTTAGCAGGGTCCATATTGTCAGAAAATTTTAATCACCCCCATTAACTAACATGTGGAAGGCCACAAGTTGAGAGAATGTGATTCAACAGTATCATTGTTGTTGTTGTTGTTTTTTTTTTTGTTGTTGGTTTTTTTTTTAAGTTTTTAAGCAGTTAAGCATTTAAGACACACAATCAACATTTTTAGAGGAGGAGATCGCGAGAACCAAAGAACTTTTTATGAATAATTATAATGATATAATAGTAAATTTCAAACTCACTCTTTTATTGTTATCTAATTTTAATTTAAGTTTTAGACCTTTTGGTATAGAGCTAAAAGGTTGAGGTCTCAATTTAATTTTTTTCATTCTTGTTACCGAGGTAAACAAAAGTGGCTTATTTCCTCCTTACAAGTGGAAAGTGATGACATAAGTTCAGCAAAACCAATTAAAATATGTTTGGGTGTTAGTGACATCTTAGAAGAGGGAAAAGCATCCATCATAGCGGCCAGCAGGAAAGCGAGTGAGCCGTGCAAGTATTGCTCGTACTCACGTTAGACAGGCGAAGAGCAGCGACAGCTGAGTAGACAAAATAAACCTGTACAGGCAGCAGCAGCATCACCAGCTACTTTGTGAAGAGGAGTCTCGTGCAATGTCTGTTTTGCAGCCTATGGTTGAGTGCATAAAGAGCAGGGGAAAATTGAGTAGGCTCTAAAGGGAATACAGTTTGTGAGTCTATGTTATGAGATAAATAAATAAAATATAAAAGTATACTACCTGAGAGATAGACAACCAGGTTGAAAACATAATATACAATTATCATTAGATGAGGATTTTTTTTTATATATAGGCCTAGGCTTCTGGGAAAAGTTTTGGATTATTGAAATATTAGTTATAAAGAGAGAGAGAGAGAGAGAGAGAGAGAGAGAGAGAGAGAGAGAGAGAGAGAATGATGTGTGGGGTAAAAGGAGAAGAAAGTAAGCATCGAATTTAACATCATAAAGAAACTAAAAAGTCAGAAAGGATATCTGCATGAAACAAACGTAAAGGTAACTGTAACATCCTGGCAAGAAGAGCAATGAACTGTGACACCTAATTAATGCTTTAGCCGCAGTATACGTATCTGGAAGGAGAGGAAGCTTTCAGGTGTGTGACTCATGCACCTGTTAGAGAAACGGATGATCTCATGCTCACTCACCCTCGACCTTAGCTATGACCCTATCTGACTCCGCCCTCTCCTCCCGCCTCATATGGCACATGCTTGTGTCATGTCGTTTTACCTTAACCTGCACAAAATTAGCCAGATAATTTTGGGAGCAACTTCGTTTTCTATTTTATACAACAACAAAAAAGTAGTGGGTGACTGTACACCTGAGATCTTTAGAAATCGCATTAGCAAATGTCATACTATATACATTTGCTCTTCACTGTAGCTCACTCCCTAATATGGCATCACGTACCATCTGGCATCTGTACCGTCACGTATTACGCGGGGAGCCACACTACCCATAATCTAAACATCATCTCTACTCAGACCAGTGGCGCACGCCGGGCCTCATGCCCATGCTCACTACACGTGTCAGGCTCGGATGCAGTTTGTTTTCCCGGTGTTGTTTATGCTCATCGTACAGCGTTAGCCGTGTGGAGGTGGAAGCTCGTGCCACCAGAGTCTAGATCTTCTTACTGAGTGCCGCTCATGTGGTACTTTGGTGTTTCTTTAGTCAGCCAGTCCCCGTCTCTGTGATATGCTTACAAACCTGGAACACTGAATAGCCACGTAGCCTCATGCCGTCTCATTCGGTTGGGGGAGACTGGCGTGGTAGAGCGTTCATCTCCAGATCTGGAGGTTCGCGGTTCGAATCCCACAATCGACAGATTTGTTTATCCAATTTCGTTCCCTGTAACTGTTGGTTCGGTGTCTATATATTGTGACTAGCGGTGACAGGTGTCATGGTATCCTCGCTTTGTCTCGTGTGTGGCAACAAATACATTTGTCAGACGTCACTATTGGGGCCCGTCCACAATATCGTCTATATAGTGCTGACGTTGGGCGTAAAACCAACTGAACTCAACTCATCTGTTTTGCATTACCAATTCATTAATTTATCCGCCACCCATTATAATAATCGCCACTTGAGCCTACGCCCTTCGACTTGATGACACGATGAAGAATGTGTGTATCTCCTTTCAGTTGGTCTTTTCCGCAATTATGTGTTTTCAAAAGTAAGGTTGGATGGTAGAATTTTGTTCGGAGGTCTTGTAGTTAAGGAAGTTAAATAATATATGTTCGACTGTTTCATAATTATGTTTGGGGGCAGATAGAGCAGAACGGTTTTTTTTGGGGTTGTAAACGATTAATGTTGTAGTTGAATGGAATATGCTTGGTTCGAAGTCGATATACTGTCTTTTGGGTTGGTTTTTGGCATGTGTTTAAAGACAGATCTTTTAGTCTTTCACAAAGCCCACTCATTTAGCCATTTCTCTTTCTTCTTGTTTATCTTATAATCTGTTTGGCTGTATTCATGAATATTGGTTGAGGGTTTTGGGGGTATTTTGTTTCTTGTTTAACTAGTGTGTCTGCTGTAGTTTCAGATAAAAAATAGTGCAAATGACAAAGACACATTTTAATTTTGGTGAACATTTTATCGATGCACAAGATGTTTATCATTTCCTGTGCTTGAGCATATTCTGTTACTATTGCCATAAGTACAGGACATTGCTTTTCTTGGAATCGATGCTACGGTATGCATTGTATTGTTGTTCTTTGCTTTTGCTCTTAGTTGTTTGTTGTTTTTTGTTTCATTTTTTTTTGCCAATTCCTTTTCTTCTTTGTGGGGACGGTGCAATTTTGTGTTGTTGTTTTTTTTGTCGCTTTTCTGCCTGTTGGTGAGTAAACAAAACAAGATCTTACGTGCCATCAAAAGCCAAGAGGTGAGAGGGGTGAGAGTGAGGAGAGGGATGATTACTGGTGCCTCTGATAAATAAGTTGTCGCCGCTAAGACAGTGTCCTCACATGGCCGCTCCTACAGCCCGCTGAGCCAGTCCGATGAGGGGAGAGCACTCAGAGCAGTACGTGCGGCGCCCTGTCTAGACAGCCGGCTCGATCAGGGGCAGACAACTGACTGCTTGCGGAGACACACCTTACTTACCTGCCATGCATCGGCTCGCAACTTGCTGATGCATGAAACAGAGAAGATTCGCCTACTAACTATCGGTGCTCGTCGTCTTTCCAATGTGTCTTGTCACTTCTGCTGGCACGAATGTTTTTTTTTTTAATTCAGATCATTCAGTGTAAAAACACTTCAACTGATAAGATAACGAGCGAGTCCTCTAATAAAATTTCCTTACGTTTTAAAATACATTGATTTTAACAATGAAGCTCACGAAAGCTTTTTATTATTTTATGTGTCCTTATGTTACCAATTTTTTTCTGCCTCCGAACGGGAGCAGCATTTAGATTTCCTCAGGACTTGAATTAAAGAAAAAGGTAATGATAAAAATAAAATTTAAAAAAAGTTGATGGTGATAATATAAAAAGGGTTTATTTTGGTAAGTGTGCGTAATTTCCCTCTTAAATTCGTTGCTTTTCTTTTTCTGTTCGCTTGTTGTTGTTTGTTTGCTATTTTTGTTTTGTTGTTTTGTTGTTGTTGTTTTTTGTTTTTTTTTGGTTCTTTTGGTTTTTGTTTTGTTTTGTTGTTTTTGTTTTGTTTTTTTGTTGGTTTTTTTTGTTGTTTTTTTTTTTTGGGGGGGGGGAGAGCACTGTGGTATTAGAGGCAGGATGTTGATCGACGTGTTTGAAGGCGTATGATTAATGGGACAGAATTGAAGTGAAGGAGTGCACTCTTGATAACTCTTAATTTTATGACCTTGGAAGTTACAAGTAAATATGATCAAACTTCGTTGATAAGATTGCCCTTATTATTATAAAAGACGAATTAAGCGGTAAGGTAAATAAAACTGTTATAAACTCTGAATATTCGTGACTTTGACTCCTAGTTCGTGAAGGCACGTTCAAGTTCAAAGCACTCAGTACATCATTTAGTTTATTTTATGGTCTACACCTGAACGTAACTCAGCAATGTACAGTTCGTTGGTGCATAATCACAGAGTATCATTCTTTGATATGATGGGGTACAAAAATGTTTGAAAAGTATCCTCTTTTGATCCACTGTTATATTCCAAATATTAAAGAAATGTTAGGTATATCTTAAACTGAGTTGAGGATGAAGAAATGTGGAAATTCTAGAGGGGTAAAGGAATTTTTCAATTAGTCATTTGAGGATTCGCATGATGATACTCTTGGTAATGTTTTTCTTGTTTTTGTTTCTTGTAAAATTCGACACGGTTTTTGACAGATGTTTATTAGTTTTCGTGTCGTGTCTCTAACACAAATGAAGGGCTCATGTAGCTGTTGTCAAAATCTTTGATAAGCTAACACCGCCTATGTTTCCTAAAGTAATCTTTATGGAAACTGTGGGAGATCGATCTTTGGGCCTCTTACTTGTCAGTAGAGAGCCTTAACGACTGCGCACTGTTACCTTAGTGATTATCTAAGACTGCTTAATGTTCGCCTATATAAATGTTCATGTTTTAAAGTGTCCACAAAAAATAGCGCTGGTGGACGTGATGGGTTTCAAGCTTTAGAACATTTAACAGACAACAGTTCGTGTGTTTATTTTTAGATTAATGGTGTGCCTATTGTAATCTAACAAGCTTTGACAAACTGACAAATTATATATTGCATAAAAGTGAACACCCTGTAAAGTCTGTACACAAATAGGTGAAAAGTTTATCTTATTTTTGTACGCCTTCCCTGACAACCAACGTCTTTAACAACCAATTGGTCGTATAAATTTTCATTAACAGTCGTGTGGAGTACAGGATTTAAAAAAAAATACAAGAGGTGCACCAGTAATTTGCCCACTTTACTGTTGTCAGAAAGCGGCGCTCGTCGTCCATTTCTCCCCACCTCAGAAGTTTAATGAGAAGAATGCACCAGGTTGCCTTCCCCTGGTTGCTGTTTTACTCTTTTCAAGTGCACATGTGTTTGTTGTAAAAATGAAGTGAATTACGATTGCACCCGGTGTACCTGGAAGCAGCCTTGCGTTTTGCGACCTTTCCATGAAATGTGTCAAGCGCGGGAGATCTGCATCTACACGGGGAGCCATAAATCATCTATCTATGGTTTGTGCTTATGTCGAACGCGCCAAGCGACCTTTATCTATGGTTTTCTGTTCTTACAGTACGCAAAAAAGTACTTGAACCTGAGGTTATGTGGGGATGAGATCAACTGAAACGGCACCGTCTTTGCACTGGGTGACCCACGTCTTCCTCTACCTAGAACGTAAGCATCACAGAGCAGCAATCCCACCCTCTTATAAAAAGGAAGATAATATGACGAAGAAGACACCCATAACATGTAATTGTAGAGGTTGACAGCAGTTAATTACTAATTATAGTTTCATAGCCAGGTATGCGTTATTTAAGCTTATGTCTTCTTTTTAAAGGCATTTCGTTTTGTTTTCGCAGCTTTAAACTATACCGGTGTTCATACATAGAAATTATACAGTACGGTGAAAAGAGCAAAACCAAATACATATACATAAAGAATTCGAGTCGTTGATGTAGTAGATACTATGGCTGAATTTTTCCACACCCACCCCATGTGATATCGCCTCTTAGAACATAGATTAGCTATCTCATTTAGTTTAAAAATGCTCCAACATATTAATTTACCTGATTACTTCACCGTTACAAGCTCTAGAGTAGTAAATCATTATATTATTTGGTTGGATAATTGAAAAAAAAGTATTATTTTGTGTGATTCTACGTCCACATAATTTCGACTGCAATCACAAGTTGTTTGCGAAAAAAAGACATGAAAACAAAGTGAAAGATCAAAGAGCTCTGTAAACAGAATAAAATCTATACCTTGTGATGATTACAGCACAAAGTCTGGGTTAGGCCTAAGCCGTGTCAGAAAAACGTATTGATTCTTTGTTCTCATGGAAAGTGTCAGGCATTATGTTTATAATTGTAGAGAGGAGCGAAGCCCAATGGAATGATTTACTTAATATCTTCATGTAGATGTGAATGAACTTGGCCCTTCCATTGTTTCGTCCCGGGCATAAGTTATGTTACCGTATTTAGTGACTACTACTGTAACAGTCAAGGAGGATGTGTCCCAATGACACTTTCTAATACATAATGTAGATCTAGACGACTGTGTTTCCACCTGTTGTCTTCAGAGACACCATCGCCAGACAAGCTAAGGAACTATATAATCACCTCAGGAGATCACTTTAGGCATGGCATTCGTGGGGATCCAAGGGCAGAACGTATGGCTTCAAATCGGAAGCTTGAGGGTTCAATCCAAGGTCTGGTCGCCAGTTTATAACCCTTTTTGCTGGCTCGGTGCCACTACACAATGCTGGACAAGGCCCGGCTATCCGGCTCTGAGATCTCGTTGCCGTATAATGATGACCTTTCTTCAGACTCATGAGACTTTGAACTAGAAGAGACGTTTTATTGGGTCATAGAGATCATAATGTCACAAGCAAATTTTATTTGTAAAAATTCAGATTTTCATGAATTCTATTTTGATCTATCTCTAATCCTAAACATTTTCAATAAGTCAGTCTTAGTCTACGTATTTTGTTTTGTTTAAAACAAAAGGGAATTTGTATAAAATTTAAAAAAATTCAACCATAATTAAAACTAAATTTTTAAAATTATTTTCCTCATGTTTAGTTTCAGTTTCGACGTAGACAGAATCCTGTTCCAACACTATCAAGGCAATTATAAGTCTACGATTTACTTCCTTTCTTGTTTCTTGTTGTACCATTCACTCACAAAAGGATCTCCACTGTTAACTGTTCACATTTGGCCACAGGTGAAAATGAGACGTATAAAGATCATAAGAGGTTACATAGAAACGTGCAATATGCCCATCAGAAAAGAGATTTGTGTGTGTGTGTGTGTGTGTGTGGAGCAAGGCATCCATCGCACTGATTACTGAGTCAGAAGTCATGGTATCCTCGCTTTGTCTCTGTGTGGTACCACTAGTCCTAAGACCCATCCGCTGTACAGCTTATTTTCTGACTGTGGGTTTTAATCAAGAAAGCCATAAACCAAACTGACTCGAACCAGTCCATTGATTGCCGTTGGGGGATGCCGGGAGCTGCCAGTGTGCCAGGCTTCCTCCATCCAGGGCCTGGCGGTGTCACTGAGTGCGCTGAGTGGTCATCTCCCCGCCTGGTGCTGGGGGATGGGAGCCCCACTGGCCCCTCACTGGGAGGGGCGTGGCTAGGGGCGGGGCCTCACGCTGACGTGGCTCATAGCGAGGCCACCAACATAGCCCTGCCTAGCACTGAGTTGGCTTGTCCGGGTACTTCGTGATTTTTTTTCCTGGATGGCACCACGCGTTATTTTAGAGGAGCCCAGGCGGCAAAGACGAAAAACGCGTGAGCAAAAATGTGGGAGGTAAAGGCATAGTGTGGTTTAGGGGTTGTTTTTTTTATCAGCGAGTTGGAGGTGACGGTGTCAGAGTTGGCCGAGTGTCAGTCTGTCTCTGGGGATTTTACACCCTGAAGAGGAGAGGAAGCTGAAAGTAACGATCCCATCACGATAGATCATAATTATACAAGTGCTATAAAATTGGAGCACCGTGCATAATGCCATTTGACTAGGCAGTGTTTGGTTTAAACTCTGGCATAAATCGTGAGTGACTGTTCAATCTGATACATGTAAATTAATATTAAATCTGCCTGGCGTTTCTAAATAGCAAAGTAATTAATAAACTAGTGATAGAATAAGATACACTAACTCTCGCATGATTAGATAGTAATATGTGTTTTCATAGATCTTAAGATCATAATAATTTAAATGTACTTTTTTAGCCCGGAGAAGGTGAAGAGAGGATAAGAAAGATAAGCCTACAAAGAGAAGGAAAGAGCGAGAAATATAAACAGGGAAAGTAGAGCGCAAAATGATACACAGCTTATACATTTTGCAAGATAACTTACACCTTAATTATTTTAAAACTCATAGGAGGTGCAACTCACATGATGCATAGAGGTACATTTTTTGCTCCTGACAGGTTAAGATGATTTTAAAAGATTTAGAAATGAGGAGATAGATTGAAAGCCACATGGCAAAAAGAAAGAACTGAAGAAGAGGGGTGAAGAAACTAGGAAGACGAAGAATTAGAAAACGAAACGAAGATAGTCACTTTAAAATTGAGAAGGTGCGTGAGTAGAGCAGTAAGGCGTAATAAACAACGGGAGGTGAAGATGGACATGGAGAGTATGTGTGGGACTGGAAGGAGAAAAAAAATCCTATTCTGTATATACAGTGCTGGTTTTTTTTTTCGTTTCGTTATCTAAACCTGCGCGGTGGCATACGTTGGTTGAGAACGAAGTTAGTTGTAGATCAATGTAGTCAGCACGGTTGAGGTTTATCTCTGAGATTATTAATGGTGTTAGGGACCACCCCAAAGTTTGTGAAACCCTCTGATGTGACTAATACCTTGGCGCCGAGAAAGGTACGGAGGTGAGAGGGGAGTGCAACATGGGGTTTATGCTGGGGAAGGAAGAATGGATGGATGGACCAAAGGACGACTGTAAAGGAGTGGAGACCACCCTGCGAGTGTATCCGTAGGAATACAAAGCGCTGCGAAGCCAGAGACTCTCTGCGTGTGGTCCTCCCTCGCTGATTGCTTGATTGGAAATGGTTTGTGTGGAAGTGTGCGGCTGTAACGAACGTGCGCTCTTGTCTGTTAACATTTTACAAGGGGATCGAGAATAGGGGTTTAATTAGTATGTGTAGAAGCTTAAAGTCCATTAAAGTCAAAGTTGGGAAGAAAGACTGAGAGAGAGACAGAGACAGAGACAGGCAGAGAGAGAGAGAGAGAGAGAGAGAGAGAGAGAGAGAGAGAGAGAGAGAGAGAGGGAGAGGGAGACAGACAGACAGACAGACAGACAGAGATGGCCAGAGAAATGAGTTGGTTTAACGTCCAATATCAGCACTCTAAAGCTTTATTGTGAACGGGCCCCATGACTTATGTCTGATAATTGTATGTGCTACCACAAACAAGAGACAAAACGGGAAACCATGACTCCTGTCTCAGCCGGTCGTATTATACTGACACCGACCCAACCAGTTACAGCCAATAAATCTGCCAATCGTGGGATTCGAATCGCGGTTCTCCCGATCTGGAGACCAACGCTCTATCACTTGAGCCAGTTTGCGCCCAGACTGATGGCGAAGAGAAAAGATTGGCTCGTGCTACAAACGCCAGGTATATATTCAACCCTGATTCTGTTTACTAACCTTTTTCTCCCTGAGCGGCTCCCTAGCGTTGTCAAAACACATCACGGAGCCTGTCCGGGGTGTGTGCATTGTGCGGTGCAAAGACGACTAACAGGTTTTTAAATGCCATAAAGGAAAGCTGATTTATCTGCAGGCCTTTTCAAAGTCTATGAATGTAACACGTTATTTAATTGACATACATTTATTTATTGTTTTTATCTTGTTCTTAAGGGTGCGCCAGACCGATCTTTATATTTTCTTCTCTTGAAGTTCACTTTTATTGTTTAAGTGTTAGAACGTTTTGTAGTTTATTTTTTCGCTGATTTGGTGAATTTTTTGTGTGTGTTTCTTTCAATTATTGTTGTTTTTGTACATTGAACTCCTATATTTTTCAGCAGCGTTTAAATGCTATGAGACAAATATAAATGTTATAATTTCCCTTTCACTTTATCCACATTTATTGAAAGCTTTGCAGATCATGCATAACATCATTATGGAAAGCTACGTACATGTACGTTATTACAATCTAGAAATCTTGGGTGTGTATACGCCAACCATGACTATTAATACTCTGCCCTATTCTCCCCACCCACCTCCCACTTTCCCTCTCAGGAGACCCAGAGACTGGAGGGCCAGAACACGACCCTGCGATCAGAGATCCGCCTGCTTCACGAGGAGCGTGACCAGCTCACGCGCATCATCCGCTCTCACGCCAGCGTCTGTCCGCTCACCCCACGCCAAAGTCCGCTCACCGTGGTCCGGGAATCACCGCTGTTGGTCGTGCCTCTCCGGGAGTCCTCAATGATCACTGGCACGGGGCGTAGCAGCAGTTGTACTGTAGATGGAGGATGCGAAGGACTAACCTTGATTCGGGAATCCCCGCTAACCACAGGAGAAACTATGGTCGCATCGATCCGGGAATCTCCCCTGCCTTGTGGCACTCGCGTTGCTGAATCTCCGCTAACCATAATCTCAGAAAAGCCGGACCTAGATGATTCGCAATGTTTCGCATCTACCTCTAGAGGGAAAGAAAAAGTTTGTGGCAGTACACTGGTTAGGGATGCTGCCAGGCTACTGAGAGAATCACCTTTGCTTGCTGTTTTAGCTACTTTGACCTCGGCTTCGTCCCAGTCGACAGTAGGGGTGATGCAGGGTGGTTATCAAACAGAGGTCAATGATCATGCACTTGCCAGCAGCACCAGCAAGGGTAACAACACAAGCAAGAGTCCCGTGATGGGAATGACAAGTGGCATGTCATCATTCTCACTGCAAAGCCCTGTCATACTTGGCGCTGGACCAAACGAGGCGACAGAAGGCGGTTCCAGCGGTAGGTTATCTAGGAATGGGCGTCGTTCCTCTCTTTTAATGCAGAGTCCAGTGATGGGTGCCGCCAGACCCTCTGTAGTGATGCATAGCCCAGCACTGTTGGTGCCCCCCACAAGGGAAAGCCCAGTCCCTCTCTTGATCATAAACCCTAATGGCGGCTCCGCTGGCGGGGCTGCTATGGGCCAGGCAATTGGACAAGCCACCAGTACTGGTAACACAACAATGACGAGTCCTCTACCGCCTTCAGGAAGAGTCGTTCCGAGCAGTCCGATTCCTATGTCTTCACGTCCGAGAAAATCCCCGATCGCTCTGTATCGAGGCAACCCTAGTCCGGTACATTCGCAACAGCAGCATCTATACAACCCTATAGAGCAGCGACTGGCAATGGACCAGAGTCCAGTTTTATTCGGATCTCCACCAAAACAGAGTAAGCATTCCATCCCGCCACGTTTGAACTTATCGGGACCGAAACCCGTGAAGCCAATTTTACCCAAACCACCTTCTTCTTCAATATCATCAGCATCTTCGGGGTCGTCGTCTTCCTTTCCATGCTCCTCTCCACGGACGCCTCAGTCGTTCATAGCCAGCCCTCTGCCCGCCACGGCAAGTCCCGTGTCCGCCACAGGCCGCCCTTCACACGCAAGCCCAGTATTTTTTGGTGAAGGCTGTTTTACGCCATCCGTTGGAAAAAGCTCAAGCTTTATACATGCAGGAGAATATAGCATTCGGCAGTCAAGCAAAAGTCCTTTATTTCAAGGCGACGAAGCTCCAATGTCCAACAGAAGTCCCCTATGTGGCTTGGATAAATTAAGACAAAGTCCAATGCAAAGATCAGATAGCATATCACAGACTAGTCAGAGCCCTTTGTGTATTTTAGAAGCAATGAGGCAAATAAACCAAAGTCCCATGAAGAAACCAGATGTAAAAAGAAAATTAAGTCAAAGCCCGTTGTGCTCAACGGAGGCCGCAAAACAACAAATCAGACAGAGTCCGATAGGTCAAATGGAAGTAAGGGGCCAGACAACCAAGAGTCCAGCCAGCTTTATTGCCAGCAGCCCCGCCAGACCAGACCACAGCCCCATGACAGTGAGCGAGAACAACAGCAAGAGAAGTCCCATATCTTCATCACGCATCACTCAACAAAGCCCTGTCTTCTTTGGATCCGGGAAAGGATCAAACCCACCGCCGTCTGCGAACAGAGGCCAGTTCCTACAACCGCAGCCCTTGCCACGATCAGTATCTTCTCACAGTAAAGGCCCAGCGTCATCACTGTTGACCTTGCTGCAGCGCGGGACTCCACAACCAGCTGACCTCAACCGCGCTACCGGTCCAGCCTCAAGCGCCGATACACTGGGTGGCAACAGCATCAGCAATGCCTTTGCTAACCTGAGGACCAGCCATTTGTTCCACAGCAACAGAGGCAGCGGTGTCTTTTCCACTACACCAAACAATAACACCTCACTAAACACTGGCAAAACAGAGAGTGGACAGAGCACCATAGGAGTAGACATTGATGGCAATGTATTCAATTCAAACACAGGCACCAACGCCGGGGGAGATAAAGACAATAGCATCTTAACAGGAGTGGCTTCTAGCCATTCAAATGTGCAACTCACACATGATCACACATCTTCAAATGATCACGAAGTCATTGACGTTGATGAGCTGGATGAAGCATACGATCCCATGAAGATCAAAACATTTACAGGCAGCAACGAAAACGATACATTAGATAATGTTTCTTTCGCCAACAGAATTGGTGACAACAATAGCAATAACAACACGAATGTCATCAGTATAGATCCGAACAAAGCACACGATACGAGTAATAGTGTTGAAACTTTGACTAGAGGGAGTAATGTCTTTGCACCTACTTTTGAATTTTTTAACAAAAGTGCACCAAGCACTGATACCCACATAGTTAGTAACGATATGGATATGAATAAAAACTACAATTCAAATGTTCCAAGTATTCCAGATCCTACTCACGCTTTCACCGGCGTCAGGACTGTCCCAGACAGCCCGGCACTCCCGTCTCCATCACTTCTGTTAGATGACAATGCCTTGTCCCTGGAGGAGATCGAGAGAAGTGCTGCTGTCCTCGAGGGAAGAGATGACTTCATGGATTTGCTGGACATCCAGGCCTTGCTTGAGCTCAGTGCTGATCACATCAGCAGTAACAGCAATGCCAACTTCAGCAGCTGTGACAGCTACATGAGCCCAAATGATACATGTACAACCATTTCAGACGAACGAGGCGTTTCGCAAAACACGAGTCAGAGAGAAATACTCACCGCCCGTAATAACAATGCACAGAACGAAAACATACCAGGTCCCGTTTTTAATGTTTGTCAGCACGCAATGCCAACAGGGAACAGAACTGACGATGCAAATACCATGAGTGAAACCTTCGTTCCAAATGTTACTCTCCCGGTGTTTAACCCACGTTCAATGCCACAAGTTAATATAGTTAACAGCGAGTCACATTTTCTCTTTAACACTCAATCTAATTCAATGCAAACAGATGGGGATAGATATGCTCAAATTCTCTCTTCCTTTCGAGGTTTACAACACATAAGCCAAAACAGTACTCACACCGCAATGAGCGGGAACCTTCAGCCTTCAACTGGATCACAGCAGTGTGGGAGTACACCCCAGGGAGCTGGCGAGGCGTCCGGCGTGCAGGTTTCCCAAAGTTCTTTGTCCAACTTGAGCTCTGCAGGCAACATCTTTGTATCTTCTGCATCGTCAACTATTCACCATCATCCATCGCAGGCTCAGCAATCACCTTTTCTTATACCCTCTCAGATTCAAGATAACTTTTTTGGATGTATTAACTCAACACCATCTGCAATAGGTAATGCACAAAAGATGATGACAATCCCTCAATCGTTTACCCTGAGCCACATTGAAGAAAATCCTAGAGTAGGCAGTCAGGACAATCGTTTTATCAGTCACCAACCCCCGACGTCTTCATTTCAAACAGGAAATCAACAAAACTTAACGCAACCTATGCTTAGTCAGGATAAACCTAATTTTAACATGCCATGGCAAACACCCATTTCTAGCCCCCATAACACGTTCATCACCGGTTCCATGCAATCCCCTGATCATAGTAGAGGAATAGAAAGTTCTCGCATCAATGATGGTTCTATCACAAACCTACAAACCCAAGCTCCATCTGGATTTTCCACCTACAGAAGTAGACTACGAGAGCTTCTGAATGCACCGACAACATCCGAAGTGACCAGCGAACCTACTCGCGGTGGGCCCCCCAATATGTGTAACCCTAACAGTAGTTTTTCTTTTACCCCGGCTCCAACTCAGCGATCAGTGTGGGAGCAGACACACCCACTGGCACCAGCCAGCGTCCAAAGAGTAGAGAGCAACCCCATACCTGAGGGTGCTACAAACCACGGTCAAAGTTAATGTCGGGACACCCGTCAACCCTTGGCAAAAACAATGCGATGTTGAGGAGATTCATAACATACGTGTGAAATTGGAATGACAGTACACTGTACAAGTATAACTTCAGTATATTCTAATTGCTATATTGGATATACATGTATATACCTATATTTATATTATCTGCTTTAAAGGAAATAATTCTGACAGGTAAAACTCACAATCTTTAAACTGCCAATAAGACATTTTGTACCTTTTATGGTTTAACCATTTTGCAATGTCCTATTGCAACAAACACCATTATTCATCCAACTGACTGAGTTTGTCATTTCTTTTTGTGATGTGGGTCTAAAATGTTACCAGTTGATGTACTCAAGTTCTCACTTAAAGCGCTCATTTCTGTAGACTTTACGAACGGTTACCCTCATCAAACATAATTATGTATCTCAGGGAAACGGGTTTTCCCCGCTAGAAGCCTTCAAGCATACCCGTCCTAACCAGCTCACGTGACCTCAGGGTTTGTGCATGCGCTTCATACCTCTGGGCAGCAACACCATAGCCATTCATCTTTATCCTCACACTGCTGGATAATCAAACA
Organism: Elysia chlorotica; assembly: GCA_003991915.1. Lineage (NCBI taxonomy): Eukaryota > Metazoa > Mollusca > Gastropoda > Plakobranchidae > Elysia > Elysia chlorotica. The sequence goes on from RQTK01000456.1 coordinate 262,817, forward strand.
AGGTTCACCTGTATGTAGTTCCAGGAACTCAATATCATCGATTAAATACATCGTAATTGTATGCTGTTTGACCTGATATCGTGCCGAAGTGTTGAAATGTCTGAGAGAGAGAGGGTGGTAGAGAGAGAGAGAGAGAGAGAGAGAGAGATAGAGAGAGAGGATGGGGCAGAGAAAGGGAGAGAGAGAGAGAGAGAGAGAGAGAGAGAGAGAGAGAGAGAGAGAGAGAGAGAGAGAGAGAGGGAGAGAGACACCAACATGAAGAAAATCAATGATGTGTAACATTTTGTTGATATTTAATTAATGTTTTTTTCATGTTGCCCCTTTCTTTTGCCATTTTGTCTGACTATCCTAACGCACATTTTGTTATGCTTATTATGTAAGCTCAGCAAATGAAACCATGACGTAACCAACCATTGACAGGTGCGAAAATATATCATGCTAACGGTTGTGTATTTAAGTTCAGGGATTTGTGTGCCACTAACATCTAATTATTACAAGTGTGTCCAATATTTCAAGTTCGTGTTGATTCATAATGCATTTTATACGGCTTTTATCTAAAAAAAATTAGTTACAACCTGATCAGATGATATTGTAAATCGGAACCATCATTGAGCTATGGGTCGAACGTCTTGTAACAATATTTTGAATCTAACTGTTTAGAATATATACACAGATGTTATTTTGAATAGTGAAAACTGTTATTGTTTCCATTTATTGCTGAAACATTTTAAAGTTTTGTCAATAGGATAGTGTATTTTTAAGTATGTACGTTTCCACTTAAAAATTCAGTGAAGAATCAGCAGCAATGGAATTTCATGTATTTATTTATCAACGGCAGCTTTTAAATGGAGCTTACATTGCAACATGTAATACATAGACAAAGAATACATAGCGAGTCATGGATGACGTAGGTGGGCCAGAGTACCATGCAGATCTGATCCATCAGACCCGATGTTGAATAGTCATCAAATTCTGAGCCTTACACATAGAAGTTTAAAATATGAAAACCTGGTTTACCTGTTCCTGTTATCGGCTACAGGGAGAGAATGAAGAACGTTTAACGTCTCCTAGCTTTCCTAAAAGAAGGGACATTGAAGCAGGTTTAACGTCTAAGATACTCGGAAAAAAACCTTAAAAAACCAATCTTGCTCTAAACATTTCGAGTGCGTGTTTTAAAATAATATAGCAGTTACCGCGCTGACGTGAGGTAAACATAAACTCGAATTTCTCCTCCTTTTCATGGTTCGTCGATCGAATTTTCATCGTTTGAAATTACTTTCATTTTAGGTAATATCCAAGGGAGGGAAATTGCAATTTATTTCGTCGAAACATTCTTAATCGGCTTGAACAGTATTTTTACGATTTAAAAAAGCTCCCTTTCATTTCTAATGGCATGACTGATTTGAGTGTGTTGTAAATACTAGATGTTGTTTCTTCATCAATAATTAATAATTACATTATGCAAAAAATAACATTCAATCTATATCCATTGTCCTTTCTCCTTATCGTAATTTTTAAAAAAAAGATTTCGAGCATGTAGTTGAAAAGTACCAAGGCGTCTCCGTATTATTATTGAGGCTCCTGTAAATACGAGGGCCGTCCCAGAAGTAAGGTAAGTGAACCCATAACTTGAGAACCACTTTACGCATTTTAAATCTGTAAACGGTAATTCCAACACTTATTCGTCGTGCACCAAATTAATGCTTAAACATCATTGACCAGCGGATATTCAGTCAACATGGCAACAAAAATGGCTATTCTCATTTTTCAGTGGTCAAAAGATTAAATCTGTAGTTTCATACGATTTTTAATGCAAAAGGCAAAATTCGTGTAGAGTTGGTATAACGGAGAAGATGTTACGAGACTGAAAAAAGTAACATTTTGGCGTCGCGATTATCATTACGTACGTTTGGGAAACATCCATCCTCCATTGCGAGAAAAAGTTTAAATTGCAATCTTCAGTCAAAAAGTTGATGGCCACTGTGTTTTGGAGATGCAAAGGGCGTCGTTGACGTTATGCAGCTTAGGAATGCAATTAAAGCCTCCATGTTCTGTGAAACATAAAGAAAAATTGCGTGTGGCTATACGGCGAAAGAGATCCGGGCGATTGAGTAAAGGAATCGTTTTTGGACATGACAATGCCACACCCGATACGGCAAAGAACACTAAAGACTGGTTTAAAAAGTATAAACGGGACATCCCACAGCATCCCCTTCATAGTCCAGATTTGGTCCCTTCAGATTTTCATCTGTTTGGTCCCTCAAGCAACACTTGTCAGGAAACGGTTTGGTTCTGATAACAAGCTTATCAGAGAAGTATTAGCATGGCTGAAAAGCCTTGACGCACATTTTTTCAAGGAGGGTACACTGCATCTCCTCTCAATGTGAAAAATAATGCATTGATCAGCATGGGAAAAAAAGAATAATAAAAAAAGCTAGATAAAGGTGTGGACATGTTATGTGAAAATTGTATAAATTTACCCAAATACTTCCTGACTTATGGTTTCACTTACCCTATTTGTGGGACAGCCTTCGTATAAGTAGGGATGTTTTAATTTTAAAGCACAAAGTCCGATGTTGCTGGTTGTTGTTTTGTTATTGTTTTGTTTTTTGTTTTGTTTTTTGGGTTAGATACTTAAAGGTGAGGTTTACAACTTCTAACTACAAGAAGGACAAAAAAGTTGAAACGGCAGATCATAAGAGATAATAAAGCTCAATCTACCTTGAGTAGAGGGACGAACATAGACAGAGACTGAGATACGTGTACATGTACAAAAGTTTTTTTAAAAATGGGAGAGGCGTACATAGTACTTACATCTTTGCTTCGTTCCTATTCCATTTCGTATTTTCCTTAAAGTCTCTCTATCTTTTAAATTCGTATCCTGATCTCTCACTTGTTCCCCCCCCCCTCCCCCTTTCTTATCCCCCGCTCCCTGTGACTTAGTCTATGAACATAAAATAATACTTAAACAAAACCTATTACATGTACTGTAATTTCATTATAGACTGAGAAGAAGAAAATATAACATAGTACATGCACAACAAAGAAAAACAGCAGGGAAACTGTGTTTAGTGAGACTTGAATTGATATACATGTACAGTGTGTATCTGTCTGTATTTGAAGTAATCTGTATGTATTAAACGAATGGATGTTTTTTTTTTTTCAAAACAACAAAGCTGTGTATGGGATTGGGGGAAGAATTCGCACAATCAGACACAGAGCAGTGTGATTCTGCTACTATGTAAATGACTTAACTCACAAATGAACGAATGTGAAACAACGAATGTCTCCACCTAGGGTAAAAAATTAAAGGGAAAAAGACTAGTGGACAATGCTCGATGCCTCTGGTGTGCTTGGCACGTAAAAGTAATATTATCACCCTTAGCAACGCCATTACCATCATCATCATCATCATCATCATCATAATCATCATCATCATCATCACCTTTTAGTTTTACTCATAACAATTTTCATACATTTTTATTTCGTACACATGAATATATTTTACAAACTATGTGCGTATGTGTCAATTCTAAAAACTCGCTTTTATTTGTATCACTAATTTTATACCTACCTCTTTCTGGTGCCCCCTTCTAGTTCTACCCAACCACTTCCCTGCCTAAATTTATGTATCAATAATTAAGTGCAAAATACATGTACTCTCCATAATTAAGGCGGTATATGTACCTGGCGTGCTGAAACTGCAATAATTATGTTAATTGATTGCAATTGAAAGACCTCCATCAGGGGGTGCTAAGGTCAACATCAACTTCGGACGCAGTAGATCCTTGTTTCGAGCCGCCCTGCTGTGGAGGACTGGAGGCCAAGATGTTCTCCCAACTGGTCGGGACCAACCATTTCCCGGGTACCCTGCTTTGTTTAAAGAAATCAAATGCAAGAGACATTAGTAAGCCTTATCTCCTAGGTAGCCTAACATACTATCATGGTACATGTATAGGCCCTATAATTATACTTAAGGTGTGAATTCCACACTGCCATTGTTAGGAGTTTTGGACAATGTGTGTCTGCATGTGTGTTTAAATAACTACCATGTTTGTGTGTGAAATCCCATTCGCCGGAGATGATCCCGCGAAAATCAGTCCTCAAAACAACAAGCGTTGCATGCCCCTGACGTGCTATCACCTGGACCTGGTCTTCGCTTGGATGAATTATTTTTCACATGCATTGTAAATATTTCATTTTGATGCTTCAATTCTGAAAGTTTCTCTTTTTAGTCTCTGGAAGGCTGTTTTTACAGTACATGTAACTAATCAACGTTATCCATGTCGTGTGTAAAGTGATTTTTGTCCACTCAAACTATCTTAAGGCTGTGTCTTTTTCTTCCCTTTATACTACAAATAAACATTTTTATAAGCTATTGATTTAAATCTTCACATCAGTTCGTTTTTGGTTTATTATATTATTACGACATGTGCGTACATATTTTCTATTTCCATGTTTTACAGCCAAAAACGATTGTCATTTTCAAAGTGTATACCGTATCTATGAAATAGTTTTATTGGTTGTGTTAAGAAATAATACTGCTTTATCAATCATAATTAAGGCACAATTTAATGACAAAAAGCTTCTGTTACATTTTATTTCAGATTACCCATTATGTACCATGTTTCATTGTTCCGTAACTTGTCAGAAATCGTCGGTGGGTTGTGAAATTCCCTCCTTATTTGTTTTTTTTTAGAGTGTAAAATAAAGGTGTGTGAACATTAATAAGCAGTTTGAATGTTGTTTATTCATTGCATAAAATTATGGATCAGTCCAGGTTTTCAGAAAAACAAATTAATGGTAAACCTCTCGTTTTTTTTTTCTAAACAACCACATGTATACAAGCACCATAATTGGTCAAAGAAAAATTGTGAGGCAACCATGGTCAAGAGGCACATGTAGGAAATCTGACTTTTGGGGTGATTCATGGTGTGTCAAAAAGCACTCTATATGCATTTGAAGAGGTTGAAGAAAATTACATCTCTTTCATTCTTATGTCTAGAGATATTCGTATTATTTTGGAAATGAAAAAGGTCAATATATAGTATTGTTAATATTAAGAGGGCTCTAGCTAAAAACTTGTATTGGCGACCTGTGCCTGATTCACCATGGTTGCCTCATAGTCTCTTGTTTTCATGAAAGCAGACTTTATTTTTCAGGCCTGAGTGAGATTTATCTTAGAAGGTTTGGCGTCAGTCAAGTAGTCAGATACTTTAATGGTGGCGTCTGAGTGAAACCAAAATTTTAACAACAAAAAACTTAAAATGTCTTTAAATTTGTAAGACACCTATCTTTTTAAACATGCACATGTGCAATAAAGATCTGGATTAGAGAAAGAAAATGCTCTCACTGCTTCCAACGCCCATGAAACATCCTCTATCTTGTGAAACATTATTAATCTATAGAAATTAAAACGTTTAAGCGTCTTAAAGATATGTTCCTATAGTTAACTATTTTTCAAAAGACACCGGATTAAATTTAGCTGTAATCTTTTTTAATAATGCGAAACTTTATATTTTGGACTTTAATGATGATTACACAAAAATGTCTAATGTGTGTAAAAGTTGACTGACTCATTCCTGGGTTTTCTCATGCCAGATGAAACCTGTATCTAGCTGGGTGAGATATATGTCTGGCGATTGGGTAGCTTTCTGCTCAGTGGTTGTATGCTGCATATATTGCATGAAAAAACTTGTTTGATCGTCAACTTACGCTTTCACATTTCATAGCCCTGCCGACTACACGGCTGAGGATATAATAACAGATCTACTTGTTTTACAGCTATTTGTTTGACAGGAATTAAACATTAATATTATGAAATTGTGCTCAGCCCTATATTTTTATAGAAACCAGAATGTTATTTTTTATACGATCAATAGGGTTAGTATTTTACTTCAAAGTGCTTCAGTGCTTTGTCTGATGACGATTAACGTGTATGAAGGAGTTGTGGCACCGCCAGCAATTGGATTTTTTCTTTCTGTATTCAAGTCTTAGAGGGAACACAGAAAAAATTGTTTAATCCAGTTTGCTCTGATAATAAGCTTTCAACAGGTTGTGTGTGTTTGTGTGTGTGTGAATACATGAACTTATTTGCTTTGTCAAAGGAGTAGAAGTGCTGTAAAAATTGCTTTACAAAATTTAATTTTTAAAATTGTGTAAATAAAGATGACAAGCACAGTAAGCCTGCTGCAACGCCATACAAAAGAAAACAACAACTGCCGCACAAATCAGCTCGGGATACTGCCTGACCACAAGATTGTCCACAATTAACGTGGTCGCTCTGAGAGGGAAAATCTTACAATAGAGAACAAATTCTCGAATGGATCGGAAATTTTATGCTTAATAATTCAGTGCAACACATAAAACATAACATAAATTATAGGCCGAAACATTAATGTATTTCGATTCAGGAAGGGGGGGGGGCGGGCTCATACCTGCCGACTATTGAAGATATAATTGAATAATTTGTAATGCTCAGAAGTCAGGTGTCAGCTTAGAAATTTGGGCTTAATATTAGGGAGGTTGGCTATGTCCAAAACGTGGATGACACTGGGCACTGCTCAACCCTATGCGTTTTCCAACCCACTCGACGCTACTGTGGATAGTTCTATGACATTGCAGCAGTGTGCAAATTGAGTGGTTTAACACGGATTCTGGTCGTATCTGCTTTTGAACTTATAGATTTAGATCTCGATAACTTTGAGTGCGAATCAAGAGGCAATACGAATTTTAATTAAGAGATATTTTTTATGACAATGGCGTTTAAATCTCTCCTATTAAGAGCTACATATCCGATGGCGAATGGCGAGTGGAAAAATGCCTGAGATTCTGATCGAATCTTGGTTGAATAAACTAATGGAGGACGCAAATCAGAGCCGCCTGTCTCTTCTGTGATGGAAGCCGCACCTAAGAATGCCGTATGAGCATTTCCTGGCGTCATCGTATCTGCTTTTGAACTTATAGATTTAGATCTCGATAATTTTGAGTGCGGATCAAGAGGCAATAAGAAATTTTAATTAAGAGATATTTTTTATGACAATGGCGTTTAAATCTCTCCTATTAAGAGCTACATATCCGATGGCGAATGGCGAGTGGAAAAATGCCTCAAATTCTGATCGATGCTTGGTTGGTTTAGTAGGTTGTTTCCAATATATTAAAACTTTCAGAAGTAAAAAAAATATTTAAAAAAATCGCAAGACTGGAACAGTTTGATTCTCAAGACCCAGGTTGTTCACCTACCCAATCTTTTTTTATTATTTAAAATGTTCCCTTTTTTTTTGTGAACAGTCCGTGAAGCAGATAACAGAACACTTAGGCCTACTGGTGATCATGCAGTCGCGTTCTTCTCTTTATCTCAGATCTATCACTTACTGTGGATATAGTTTTAAGAAAAAAAACAAGTGTTTTAAATAAACTATGGAGGACGCAAATCAGAGCCGCCTGTCTATTCTGTGATGGAAGCCGCATCTAAGAAAGGCGTATGAGCATTTCCTGGCGTCAATAAGTCAACTTTGTCTAAACCTATCCTAAAAATGTATATTTTCTAAATTGTATTCAAATTTGTAAATTTCGTTGATAAAAATGTTTTCGAAGAATAAAAAAGCTGACCGTTTCTAGTGGCCCTTTTGGTGGGGAGCCCTTGGCCCAGGTCCCGCGGTTCCCGCCCTAAACCCCAGCACTGCAATTAAGATTGGAATTTGTTCTGTCAACCAAAAGCAAAAACAAAAAGAAACAAAGCCTACAAACATGTTTTTTGTTTAAATAACTGGTTGTTTGTTTGTTTTTTAAATTAGGTTTAAATTCCTTCAGCTTTTTTGGCAAGAGGACATGTGATTACAGAGCGTGATATACTGTATGTCATGTACTGTAATATGCTCATGTCCTGCTCTGAGCTTTTGACCTTTTGTAGCCACACAAAACAATGTGGTTGTTTCTTTTGAAAAAGCTGCGGAACCTAGAATCAAAGTTAAAACAAAACAACAACAACAACAACAACAACAACAACAACAACAACAACAACAACAACAACAACAACAACATCAAACAACAGATTCCGTTGTATATACATGACTGTAAACTCGATCCCAAAATGATGCTTCAGTGCTTAAAGATCCCAAATATGCGCGTTAAGAAAAACAATCGTAGAATGCAGGTAATTAATTTGTCAAATAGTTACATGTTATGTTATGTACATAAAATAACTTCCTATCGGCGTATGTTACAATATTTCTAAGATGTCTTTGTTGGTGTCGGTTATTTTTTGTTTCATTTTGCTTTCCCTTTCTTTTTGCCCTGTTTGTTTGTTGTTGTTGTTTGTTTGTTTGTTTTTTTTGTTCTATGTGACTTGTTCCTTCTTCTTTTTTTGTGTTTCATTCTGTTATTTCTTGTTCTTAGTCTGGGATATTTATTTTTTTCTGGTTTTTGTGTTTTGTTTGTTTGTTTTGTTTGTGTTTGTTTTTATTGTTGTTGTTGTTTTGTTTTGTTTTTTTTAGAGGGGGGGTGGGGGTCATAGAAGAAGGTTTCATCAGCTTGTAAATATAAGGTATTTGTAGGTGATTTAGTTTAACATCCAGCATCAGCAATATATAAGCTATATTGTGAACTGGCCCCACGACTGTCGTCTGACAATTGTATGTTCTGCCACACACCAGACAGGGTGGGGATACTATGACTCCTGTCTCATCTGGTCACATTAGACTCACGCGGACCCAATCAGTAAAGGGTGAGATCGCCAAGGCTCGAACCATGGACCTCCTCCTCTATCAGTCTTAGGGTTCGTCCACAATGTAGCCTACATAGTACTGACGCTGGACGTTACACTACCTCAACTACAACTAGCACTACTCACAAATTAATTAATGTGCCCATTCGATTTGGGCAACGTTTTTGGTTCAATTATAAATATCAAAGTATGGCTTCAATTATATCCCTCTGTTTTGATAATGCACGAGGTACGCCTCACTCGTTTTTCGTATTGCTACATTACTTTAAAACTTAAATAAATTACAGCTTAGTTTGCAGTCCTTGAGGCTATTCACGGAATAAACAAAAAATACATTTACCTTTGTCGTTCACCGACTAGCTTATAAACATTAGCGATACAAAGGAAAAAATAACATTAGTCCAGAATTTAAAAAAAAATGAAAAATTATATTATAAAGATTGTGGGTTAAAATGAATAAAAATATTAAATTTTGCATACGGGAATCAACTCCTAATTCTGAGCAGATTATTTTATGTTACGCTACAGATACATGGACATAATACAATCATGTATAATTATAGATTCACATAACACTAGCTGCTCCATCATTGTGAAAGATAGAGTGTACAATATATTATACTTTTTAAAAACACCTAAACCCAGATTGTAGTGATACAGACTCTAGATTACAAATCTATTTTTATTGTAAATTTACTATTAATAAACAAACCGGAACGAGAACAAAAAGAGACTATGAAATTACAATCATGTAAGAGATATTGCAGTAAAGATCTTTTAACGTTTGGGAAAAGTTGTTTGAAACATAAAACGAGCTAGGCATGGCCAAAGCCTAAGGGCAATATTTCAGTTTTAAAAGTAAGAGATACACTGAACGACACAATCTCTATCACTTCCTGGTCTAAGTAGGCAGTAATCAACGCATTTCTTCCTGACAATTTGAAGGAACAGAGTCCTGCTTCCCTGGACCTAGATCTATTCTAGTTTGTACAATATTGTTAGCAGTGCCAGTATCCACGAAAAGCTATGAGCCTCACATGTTCGCTATGATATGGCATTGCTGTCATTGATTCAATGTTGATCTTTCACTAGAATCTGTAACCGTGAATAGTGCACAATACTACAATAAAATACAAGTCAGACCATTTCCAGTTGGGATGAAGTGCAGCATTGATTTTAATTTACCAACTCACCATAGACAATGTCGTTGGACATCCAAATCTAGAGCCTATCGTGATGTCGACTTTTCGATGGTGACAATATACAATAATTTATAAATGATTAATAAAAACATTAATTTCGTGTAATTTTTCCAGTTGGTGATTTTTTACGATCACGTAAGTACAATATTGAAACTTTGAACATCAACAGCTGCAACGTGGTTATATGTAGGGCAATATTTTTTACAAATTACTTTTCATGCAACGGTAGAGCACAACAGAATGAACCCAGTTAACGCTTTTTAAAGTTAAATTGAAATGAAAATAATGTTAGATTTTTTTTATTTTAACAAAGAGTCATTTCAGAGAGAACATAGGGCTTGATATTGTTAATATATAATATTACTTAAACTCCACCCGCAATTTAAGTTAGGATGACCAAAATTATGTACATAAATTCTCCACCATTAAGTTCCATTTATAGAAGTCATTGTGTAGTAACGATGCTGATCATGCTCATTATGCTAATGCTCCCAGGATTGCGTCCAGTAAGGAGGGATTTAGCAGGATTCCTCGCCCAGCTCGCCTGAGTCGGATCGATACCTGGCCGGCCTGCCTGGCTGTCTGCCTCTCTCCCCCGTCTGGGACAGGCTGCGTAACTTCTACTTTCTCGTTTCAATATATGTTCATGTAAACACATTTATGAAGGCCAACTACATGATAATAGTTTAGAAGTACCTTTTTTATAATTATGTTAATTTTCTTGATGTCTGGACAAAAGGCCATTTTTTTTCCGAAAACTATTCAATTTGTATAAATTCAATTCTTTCTTTAATGGGAGAGAAGCTTTTCTGGGTTCAATGAAAATCCTTTACGTCCAAGGACCCCAAGACCAGCCTTTGAAAATTGTATGTGTTGCCGCAAGAAATAATTATTATGTAGTGCGGGGGTCCAATGGCTTCTTTCTCAGACGGTCACATCATACTGACATCGACCCAAGGAGATTAAATAACGACGATTAGATTTTACCCAACGTAGATTCGAACCGGGCACCTCCCAATAAGGAGATCATGGTCTACCCGTTGCTCCAATTCGCCTGTCGTGTTGCAGATAATCTTCAATAACTGTAGAATTTATATTTATAGTAGGGATTTAATCACATAGTTTTTGTTTCAAAGTAACAATGGATTTTGTCGACATAGCTTCTTTAGAGAAAATAATGACATACTACCAATAAGCGAATACACAAATCAGTCGTGAACTTTGCTGGTAAATCAGAATATTATGCCGAGGCCTGTCTTTTATAAGGAGTAAAACTAAAACACTCAATTATTTAATCACAAATATATAATTGTTTAATCTTTAAAAAATAATACGTACACACTGTTTATCTATCTATCTATCTATCTATCTATCTATCTATCTATCTATCTATCTATCTATCTATCTATCTATCTATCTATCTATCTATCTATCTATCTATCTATCTATCTATCTATCTATCTATCTATCTATCTATCTATCTATCTATCTATCTATCTATCTATCTGTCTTTCTTTCTTGCTTTCTATCTATCTATATATTTATCAATTACTCCACAAGACAAGTTTAGATTTACATAATATAACACAGATGCTCGAAGTTGCTAGTTGACACTATACGGATAAGATATTAAACTGAAGAAACCAACTGCTTTTTACGTTATTTAGAAGTTACAATGTATGGATTTCTATCACATGTACTTTTTAAAGGATTTCTCTAAATTGATTTCGAATCAAAGCTTTTATTCTGATTACCAAAATCCCACTATCTCCATAAAGTTTACACGACTCTCTTCTTTGAAAACGATTTTTCTTGTTTTTGTTTTTGTTTTTATTTTTATTAGATTTGTTGCTTTTTGTGTATGTGTTTGTAATTGGGTGGGGGAAAACGGGCCTTGTGTATTATGTTGCGAATTTTTATTGATTTTTTCTTCTAATCAAAATTTTAGCATTTAGACCCCATGGACTCTCTCTATCGCCATTCAGTTAAATACAGAATCAACTTGAACTATTTATCCATTAAATTTGTTAATTATGTTGCAGCATATTAATTTGTGTTTTGCTTTATTTTAAAATATCTATTTTGAGTGTAAAATGGATTTTAGAGGCAAAAGAACAGTCTAATAAAGTGATTGAGAATATAATATATATGGTTTTAAATAAAGTTTAGACCATTTTTATTCTTTCACTGATTTTGATAAGTATTATGAAAGTTTTAATTTATAATCATCAAACACAATTGGGACCTCTTACCCTTTTCCATCTTCATTGATGTCTCACATAATTTAATGTCAAATGACTGAACAGCATCGATAGGGGTTAAAGTTGGAGTATGTCACACACTAAAAAGATGTATTAAATTTACAAAGCAAGACATAAAAATAATATTGTGACAGACGAGGAGCAATACTGCGAGATCGTAATGTCATTCTGTGCTCCAACAGAACTAAATGTACGAGCTGAAAAGAAAATTTAGAATCAAAACATCTAAAGGTCATTATTTCATAGAAGATAAAAACACAAATGCACTATTGAAATTACAGCAAGTAAGGACCCCGGTACACCAGTAAAATTCGGACATACACTTTATAATATGGATGTTCAGAACTATAATAATAATAATAGTAATAATAATAATAATAATAATAATAATAACAACAACAACAACAACAACAACAACAACAACAACAACAACAACAACAACAATAAATTAATTTTCACTTCGCCGTTAAAGACCTTGTGATCATTACGATTCTCACGATGATAACGTGTGATAAAAGCACTCCCCTTAGACTCCGGCTTTTTTTTTCATCGCTCATTGGTTTGGTTGTTATGTGGAAGATATAGCTATGAGTGTCTTCGTTTGACTTTGGGATCTGCCAGCGCAAGGCCTCTTCATGACAGAAGACCATTTGATAAGATCTAGAAGCCGGAATATTCCATTTCGGATGTTTCATACATTAGGGGTTGTGGGATAGAAACATTTTTTTAATGCTTTTTTTTCTTTCTTAGAAAACAGCTGACAACCATGAGTCTCACCGTGTAAAAAACGCACTAAACTTTGGGGAACATATTTTTTGACCGTTGCTATGTTAAACATTACATCAACTATTTAATAATAATAATACGATAATAATAAAAATAATAATAACAATAATAATAATTATAATATTAGCAATTATAATAATTATAATAATAACAATTATAATAATAATTTTTTTATTATTGTATTTCTTATTATTGTTATTTTTATTCTTGTCAATTAACTTTTGGCAAAGGCTATGTTACATTGCTTCGAAGTGAAAATGCCTGAAAAAATATTCATGTACTTAAAAAAGCACACAGATAAAAGTTAGAGACTTGTTTTGATACCCTCTTCGTTTCATTTTTCATTTAAGGACACTAAAAACTTAGTAGTAAGTAAGCCCAGAACAATATTGAAAGGCGAAACGAGGCGACAGTTATTTTGCCATTTCAACCAGCTGACACTCTGAAATCCCCTAAGCTATTTTTAGCACGATCCGACGAACTGCGACCCCGTGGCCTGAAACGTTTTCCGTTGGGTCTAGCGCTGATCTCATTGGTCGACATGTGCTCAGCGAGAAAATGGATAAAAATAGCTCTGAGAAAGGGGGCGGAGGCCTGTGTGTTGTTTCTGATCGTCTGCCGGCTTTAGTTGAAGAGAGGAGTAAAGAATGTTTCACCAGCAAGCTTGGTCCAGCTTTCATAAGTCTCCTTCATAGTTGGCAGAATGTCACCAGTTTAAAGTTTTCTTAATCCTTCAACAGGCTTGGCCAAAGGATGTGAAACTTGATAGAGGTGAAGTGGATAATAGCAACACACTATTTTATGGCCAAACAATGTAATGCAGATCAATAACATACATGTGTACTCCATATTCAGGACTTATGGCTGCCGAGCTCTAAAACTAGATCTAGATCTACACTTCATGCGGATTCAAATGAAAGTAAGTCCAGATGATTACTCGATCTTCAGATCTGATCTAGAGCAAGAGGATCGATTTTTAAGGACCCAGACACTTCGATCTATATTATATACACCTAGATTTCTACTTCTAAAGAACTATGTTTTTTGTGCGTTCAAAAGAGAAAAACGGCTATGGTTAAATTTAGTAAGGCTTTTGGCTGTCTATCCCAGCAATGCCTCTGTTAAAATGAAAAACTATAGCCAAGTCTAGATCTAGATGTAGACCAACTAGTTTGACGCTTAAAGTAGAAGCAAGCAAATAAGAGATATGAACAAGAAGGGAAATCTAGATGCATTGTGCAGTTTTGCAAGACTACAGGCTGTGGTCTATAGTCAAACACATAATGATCATAGTGACGTTTATATAATCTTCACTTGTGTCTACTTTTCTAGTAAAAGTGTGCATACACGAACAAATAAACATACTATTTTAGTAACAAGAAATAGATTTATAATGTCAATTTGCGCTTCACTCATCCAGCCATACATTCATCCATCAATCTATATAATAATAATCTATCTATCTAGCACCTCTCTATCTATCAATGTACCTATTTTTATCTTTCTCTTTATCTATCAACAACAGTTGCACTATACCCATGTACACTAATTTCCTGTAAACGAAACTCCAACAATGTCTCTCCATAATATCCAAGTGTTTTTTTTTTCCCATTCCGCTTATTCTCTCCCCCTCCCTCTTTCTCTCTCTCTCTCTCTCTCTCTCTCTCTCTCTCTCTCTCTCTCTCTCTCTCTCTCTCTCTCTGTCTCTCTCGTTGCCCTCTCTCGTCGTTTACTTTTCTCTCTCTCCTCTCCCAATCGGTACCCTATCCCATATTCTTAATAAAGTGAATGCCCCCCTTCGTAGCGAATGTAAAAAAAAAAAAGGGTCTCACCTCTCCAGCTTTACCCTGCACGTATGACGGGGTTTCTATGTGTTGTCAGTGGACGATTCATAATTAATGAAATTACTGACTTCATCTTTTCAGTTTATCAGTGTGTGATTTTCCCTCTCTCTGTCTCTCTCTCTGTCTCTGTCTCTCTCTCTGTCTCTCTGTCTATCTCTCTCTCTCTCTCTCTCTCTGGTATCCCCGCCCTGTCTCGTGTGTGGCAGCACATAAAATTGTCAGACGTCCGTCTTGGGGCCCGTCCACAATATATCCTATATAGTGCTGCTGTTGGACGTTAAACCAACCCAACCCAACCCTCTCTCTCTCTCTCTCTCTCTCTCTCTCTCTCTCTCTCTCTATTTCTCTCTCTCGGTCTCTTCCTCTCTCTTTCGCTCGCTTTCCTTTCCCCCATCTCTCTCTCTTTCTTCCCTATCTTTTGTGCTCTCTCGTAGTCTTTCTCTTAGCACCTCTCACCCCTCTCTTTTTCTTTCATAATTGTCTCTCATGTCCGCCTCTTTTCTCCCCCCCCCCCCCCCCTCTCTCTCTTTCTCTCTCCCTTTCTCTGTTTCTCTTATCTCTTTCTTTTTCTCTCTTGTTTCTCTTATCTCTTTCTTTTTCTCTCTTGCTCTCAGTCTCTCCTTCTCTCTCTTTCTTCTTCTATCTCTCTCGCTCTCCCTCCCTCACATTACAATTTTTATTATAGAGAATGTATTTTCTTTCCTTTAATTCCTGTTCTCCCTCAGTCTTGTCCCTTTAATTTTTTTCTGTTCTGTCGATGTGGCAGGCAGTGTGTCTATCAAACTGCCCCGTGTGACAACTGTACCACTCGACACTCTGTGTTTAGATCATTCAAGCAGAGAACACAGCACAGCCACCTTGGCCCTTGGGGAAAGCAAATAACATCAGAACTGGTGTCCTGTTGCCTTATTTGGACAGAAGAGGGTATAAAACTCGGCCCGTTGACCTTTACCTCCGGGATAACTGCTGTCTGATCCTAGAGACTTAAGTCCGACTCAAACTGTCAAGCTAAGGGGTAGACCCTGTAGACCCTGCAGTTTAGACGCTCATAATTTTCTGTCATTTCAAGGACTCATTTAAAGACGTGAACGAAAGCCGGAGGTTGAATTTTCTTTTTACTTGTAAAATGACCGCAGGCGTAAGGTAGGCAAGCATCACCCACTGGTTGAGTTTCTACAAACTTATGTGATCTGTAGATGCAGCTGCACCATCAGAGCACCTTGACATGGTGTTTTGCTGAAGTTGTTACACCCACTATTCAAATGATTACACCTGTTTTAAGCACTAGGGCTACAGGAAGTAAGTTAAAAAAGGCAGTGTATTTAGACGTGCGAATTACCGTGTAATTTGTATACATGTAAATGCAATTAGATGGCATAGTCGGAAGCCTAAATTTACTCCATAGGTGTGTATCGTCCGGAAAATCCTCGTGATATTTAAGAGTTTGAAAGATGTTTATGAAGGAGTATTTTGAGCTTGTCTTGAACTGGATCCAATGAAACGAGGGAACACAATTTTAAGCACCCTGATATAACAGTAGGTGCGTGAGATTTTAAACTGCCTGTAGGACATTATGATATTTTTGTTCTTGTCGTTTTTTTTAAACATTGCATTATAATATCGTGACTTCAAACGAAATGTACCATGTATGGTTTTCAAGGTTACAATGATAACTATTCTCTTATACTTTTGAGTCGAGAAAATGAGGTGGAAAAGTGAAAGAGAGACAGAGATTGGAGAGAAAGAGAAAGATTTGGAAAGAGAGAGAGAGAGAGAGAGAGAGAGAGAGAGAGAGAGAGAGAGAGAGAGAGAGAGAGAGAGAGAGTGAGAGATGTCACATCATGATGCAACTTACCTTAAGCTAGAATAGTGAAACTTAAGTTTTCACAAAACGTGGTTAGATTTCCTACCGATACCCTTATAACCATTACTGGGTGCGATTCTAATTGAACTAGATACCAACCGCTCTCACCGCCTCCACAGACGGCGAGGCATAATCGATGGCAGCAGTGACATGGATAATAACAGTTTAAGGGAAGGCATAACCAGCCTGATTGGCGTTAGCAATTGCCCGTTCTCTCTCTCACCTGGGCGCATAACAAAACAAGTCTGAAGGATAGCTGTAGCTATTTAAATGAAGGCGTAATCAGCCTAATTGTCGGTGGCATTGCCTGGCTGTGCGTCTCACCAGGTCTAGTGGGTACACGACAAGTCTAGTGACAAGCAAGCAGGAGTCAACCCCTATGATGTAATTTTGACATCTCACTAAGAAACTCAATGACTTCCCGAATATAATTGAATTACCGATCTGCTAGTTAGTTTTAACATTTTCACGTCTCCTGTGTGTCAAGAAACATTCGGTGCATGAACTAATTTTGTGCAGAGTTCCGGGATTTTTTACCTTCCCTCTCCCACACACATACACTAACACACAAACACACTAGCACACTCTCACCACCACCACTCCCTTTTCTAAAAAAATCAGATGGATGTCTTCCCAACGTCTTTTTAGCACCGCTAAACATTTGGTTGACTAATTTAATGTTTTGATGAGATAAAGATATACTCTTTCCCATCTAGTGATATAGATTGGGTTCACAATCGAACCACGTTACAACATAGTCGAAACAGACAATATTTTTCTTTTTTCGATATTTTGTTTCGATCGCATCGTTTCAATGCATGTGTCCATGTTTTTTTTTTTTAGTAAACCAGTGCATCGCATTGTCTGTTCAGTTTTTTATATGAGAACATCACTGACAATTTTTTTAATGTCCGATGCCGATGACTGATTGGTTAACTATCAGAACGTGCCCTTTTTCTATTTACCGTATCTGCATGGTTCGTAGATTAAGGGGTGTGTGTGTGTGTTTGGCGCTGCTAAACGATAAAGCGCATAGCTCATATTCGAAAGGTTCACGGTTCGATACGCATCGATCAGCCTCGTTCCACAATGGTTGAATCAGTGTGCGCCAGGCGTGAAGCGTGGCTGAGACAGGGAGGTTTGTATCCCTTCTACATCTCTGCATATTAAAATTTTCAGACGTTTGTCTTAGGACCCGTCTGCGCTATAGCATAGGTCGCAGAATATTGACGACAGAAAATGAAAAAAAAACCTGTTGTGGGAGACTTGCTGGAAATGACATTCAGCAAGGCCAACCTATGAGTGAACGTGGGTCTCTTCAAACTATGTATGTTTTTGTTTCGTTTTCTACTTTGTAGCAGCCTACATGTACATGTCACCGACCCGGAACTCTCTCTCTCTCTCTCTCTCTCTCTCTCTCTCTCTCTCTCTCTCTCTCTCTCTCCATACTGCGTGTCTAGATCGTGTGGCTCTTCGCACGCTCGGTCTTATCATAAACAGCCTGGCCTCCCCACTACATGTACATGTACTGCCGTGCTACTTGTCATGACTTTAGTGCATTCAAAAATAACTGCTTGTAGATCTAGTTGTGTGATGAAAGAAGGGATAGGCCATTTCTAGCAATAAGTTTGCTGTGTGCAAAAAATAATACATGACTCGTATCCAAAGCTCGTCTTGGTGACATGTGTGTTATATTACTCGTTTCAACAGGGTTTAGCTACAGCGATATAATAAATAATTTTTTTTTATTCTTTAGGAAGCTTCCTTTTTCTATTATAAATATTATACACATTGTTGGTTTTTTTTTCACTGGACTAGAAATGAAATCACCATAGCTGAGACTTCATTTGTTAAGTCTATGATAATCCTTGATTAGCTCAATAGTTTCATCGTTACCTGAATACTCTTACGGGATAACTAGCTCCAACTGAGAATCGAACCTTGAACCTAAGACTCGCCAGTCCAAAGCATAAAGCGAATGAGCTATCAGCGCACCGCCTAAGTTGTACACGGTTGGGACATTAATGGTTTTTGAAAATCACAACAGGGTTGGTATTACTCATTGCTTCGTTTAGCAATAAGTTCAGTTCAAATGATGCACTGGCTGTCTAAAAAAACATAAAGTTACCCACACAAACACGCACACTCACACACGAACCCGTTTGTCCCTTCTATCAAAAAATTCAAAGACAGTATGTCTATACAATAGAAATATAAATCACGTGTATTTTGAAACAAAAATTAATGCTGTACATTTTCTCTTATATTTTCTGATTTGCTATCGTTTGCTATTTTTAGTTCAATAAAAATCAGCGTTAAAACATTGCATTTTTGTGTGTCGACACAACATATATTTTTATCTAACTTTAATACATGTGTGTTATATAAACACATAACAAGGCGTTGATTTTAGTTTTAGGCGATATAAAATGTAACGGAAAAAAATGTTAGCTAATTTAATGATGTTAACGTATGCAACTGCAGCACATAGATCACGAAACCTAGAGTTATTCAGGCGTTTACTAACCAAAAAGATATCTTAGGCACTAGGATATGATAACTATCCCCCCACCTCTCTCCTCCCACTCTCTTTTCTCTCCCTCTCTATCTTTGTCCCTTTCTCTGTCCCTCTCTCCCCCACTCTCTCTTTCTCCCTCTCTCCTCTCTCTCTCTCTCTCTCTCTCTCTCTCTCTCCTCTCTCTCTCTCTCTCTCTCTCTCTCTCTCTCTCTCTCTCTCTCTCTCTCTCTCTCTCTCTCTCTCTTTCTCTTTCTGTCTCGCTCGCTCGACACTCCAGGTTTAAAACCTCATCGGTTCCCCCCCTGGGGGATCCTAAAGGACGATTGCCGTGCTCACCTCCTTTTAAAGCTAACGCATTATAGGGAGTGCCAGTAGCTCAGTCGGTTAGATCTAGTACAATGGGCTAACTAGCGGGAGTCTGCGTTTCGAACCCTAGTTTAAGCCTGTATATCTATGTTTGATACTAGTAGAGAATGTCAGATGAAGGGAGTCTCGGTAGCTCATTGAGGTAGAGAAGGAATAGGCGTGTTTTAAATTACCTGTGTATAAAACAAAAACGGACTATTCAAAAAAATCTGATAATAGTCTATATTAAACAACGGATGAACTGAAGCACTAAACTCATTGAAGTGGATACGCTAAAAAGCGTATCTTCAGTATGGAATAAAAATCAATCCTCGGATACAACACAGTTTGAATGAATGGACCAGGTCCTCTATATCGCGTTATTCCCGTGCGATTTATTTCTTTTGAAAAATTGCACAAATTAATTTTGTTGCAGTGCATACAATATTGTAATAATAATAATAATAATAATAATAATA
>RQTK01000456.1:283219-308890 GCA_003991915.1 Elysia chlorotica
ATAATAATGATGATGATGATGATGATGATGATGATGATCATAATAATAATAATAATGAAAATAAGAAGAAGAAGAAGAAGAATAGATGGATGGATAGATAGATAGATAGATAGATAGATAGATAGATAGATAGATAGATATCCTGTGTCTTTGCCTGCCTGTTTGTCCCTCCCTCTCTCTCTCTCTATCTCTCTTTACCTCTCTATCTCTCTATCCCTCATGCCTGACTATCTGTCTGTTCTTCCCTTTGTCTGTCTCTTTGTCTGTTTTTATCTGTCACTGTTTGCTTGCCTGTTTCTTAAACTGTTGGTCTGCCTTCGTCACTATCTGCTGTCTCTATTCGTCTGTCTGTCTACGTCACTAGATATGACTTTTATGTTAATTTTTACATGACTACAAGTATACCTCTGTCAATATAATATGCCAGTCTATCTGTATCTCTTTCCATGTCTGCCTACGTGTCAGTCTCTTTACATGTTTGCATTTCTGTCTGCCTGCCTGAATCTGTCTCTGTCATTGTTTTCCTGTCTATCTGCCTCTGTCAATTTCTGTCTTTCTGGGGTTTTTTTATATGGCTGTCTGTCCGTTTCTATCACCGTCGGCCTTTCTTTGTCATAGTCTATCTTTCTGACGACCCGTGTCACTGTATATACCTGTGACTATCAGTGTCTTTGTCAACACACGCCTTTGTGTCTCTCTCTTTATCTCTCTCTCTCTCTCTCTCTCTCTCTCTCTCTCTCTCTCTCTCTCTCTCTCTCTCTCTCTCTCTCTCTCTGCCTGTCTCCATATGTCTGTTTCTCTGTTTCTCTGTTTCTCTGTTTTTCTCTCTCCCTCTCTCTCTTCCCTTTCTCTGGGTTTACTTCTTCTGTTTCCTTTGAGGACTGCTTTACGACGAAGTTTTTCAGTCTATCCCTCTCCGTCTCTATTCAGCTTTCCCCATCTCTCATACAAACCTCTTTATCTATTTGTATATCAAAACTAATCAATGGTTCTACATCTTGAGCATGTTGCATTAAGCAATGCCGATGAAAGTAGAAATTGATTTCCCTCTCTCCAAATGTCATTGTATCGTTACTTTTATAAAGCGCCAGCTGTCAATTCTCATGTTGTTGTTTTTTGTCAGATTTAAAGTTAAGGAGAAAAGAAAAAGCTTTCTGACTCCAAAATAAAAATAAATGAATAAAGTGTGCGATACTCGGTCACAATTATTGGCGAATCTTCAAGGGGACTACTTTTTTTAAGGAACTACATGTCTATTTCTTAAGAACAAAAAACATGCACTGTGGATTTCATAAAAAAAACAGTCATTATTTCTATAAGTTGAAGAACTCATTCGAAATAGATCTAATAATGTTATTGTTTTAGCATTGCTTTTCCTAATGTTTTTTAACGCCCAACTTGCGAAAGGAGATTATGAAAAAAAAGATTCACACCAAACTTGTAAAATCAAGAGGATTGACAAAATGCACTAAGTAGGCACCGAGCGTTAATCCATCAAAGAAAAAAATCATCGGAGTGATTTAGGATACGAGCGTGTTACAATTTCACTGCCCAATTCCACGGACTCATCTTGCTAGTCTTAACGATACATCCCTTGATACAAATCGAAAAGGCAATTCTTTATCCCCATTGCTACGATCACTGATTGAGCCAAATCTGGATAAGTGTCACTTTGGTTGGTTTTTTATTAGAGGTTCCTTCACAATTGCGAAAAGTGACTAATGTAATAAATCATAATAAATGTACCAACTGTAATCTGACTGCTATTTTTATCTTATATTTTACATCACAAGCCATTGTTGGTCTCTCTTTCTTTATCCCCCTCCCCCCTCCGCTCTCTCTCTCTCTCTCTCTCTCTCTCTCTCTCTCTCTCTTTCTCTCCCCCAATTTCTCTGCATCTGCCTCTGTCCTTCTCCATCATACACTATCAGTTTTATTCCTCCTTAATACCCCTACCTATGTTTATTGCACCTATATACCTCTTTATTGAGATTCCACCCTCAAAATAAGGTCAACTTTCGATTTTGACTTCGATTGATTACTGCTTTTCGATTTCGTGTTCCGGTAAAAAAAAAAAAAAGTTAGGTGGAGGCACAGATGTTTCACATCAGTTGAAAATGCACGGTTCAAATCATTGTATCTCGTGTTACGTTCCGACAAACAGTCGTGACCCTCGCCAAACTCTCGTATACATGTAGTAAGGGTGGACAGCGGAGCGGATCACGTGCACGTGGATAAGTTACAGGACTTGACACACACCTGTGTGGTCGAACTACCGTGGCCGTCGCGTTCGGAAATCGATAACCCAGTGGCAACAGCAAAGCCCCAAAGCCTGACGCGCGGCTCACGATCTGGGCTTTGTTTGGGAAAACACTTCGTTATTCCGGCACGACAAAGATGTCGCAGTGATGCCAACCCAAACCATAACGTTTTTCGTTTGAGATTTTTTTTTAAAAACATCGAAGAAAAAAAACAAGTAGAGTGATAACAAGAGAATGAAAAGACAACAAAGATAGATAGATAGATAGATAGATAGGTAGATAGATATAGATAGATAGATAGATAGATAGATAGATAGATAGATAGATAGATAGATAGATAGATAGATAGATAGATAGATAGATAGATAGATAGATAGATAGATAGATAGATAGATAGATAGATAGATAGGTTGTAACAGCGTATTTTTACAATGAATTTTCGCTCACTGCTATTATTGCTGGGCATGATAATGTATAAGCTGATGTTTATTATAAATGAACACAGATATCGTTGATCTGATTATGGGTTAATGAAAGCAATAATTATAGTCGAATGAGTAATAGAACGAGAATTTAAAATTTGGTAAGGAAAGTGACTGAGAGAAAGAGACAGAGGGAGATAGAGAGGTAAGGAAAGTGAATGAGAGAAAGAGAGGTAGGACGGGAGATAGACAGACATAACGAGAGAAAGAGAAGAGAGAGAGAGAGAGAGAGAGAGAGAGAGAGAGAGAGAGAGAGAGAGAGAGAGAAAGGGGGTGGGGTTGATTTAAAAATGAGATATAAGCATATATGAGGAGAGAGAAAATGGATTTATAGGATTTTACATAGCATGTAGGATACAGATAGATATGAAGAGAGAGAGAGAGAGAGAGAGAGAGAGAGAGAGAGAGAGAGAGAGAGGTGGGGGCAGATCGAAAGAGAGGGAGAGATAGACAAACAGATAGACTAGGAAAGGGAGAGAGACACGCACACAGAGACAGACAAACAAACACAGACATAAAGAGACAGAGAGACAGAGAGAGGGAGAGAGTACGTGTATTTGAATTATAGATAATACACCCGTCTCCTGTGGTCTTGGTTCCTGAATGTCGTGCCTAATCGAAGCGTGCCAGTGAAAGCTGTGAGTGAGGGCGTGTAGGAGCCTGGCTCACTGGGTGACTGGGTGTGCCTGCAACCTGCAGACTGAAGCCACAGGCAGGTCACAGGGCTGGGAGACTAGCTGAGTTGGCACTTCTATAGACCTTGGTCGGGTCGCCAGACAAGGCGCTAGTCGCTACAGGCGCGCAGCCGCATTCATCACTATGTCCGATCAGATCCTTTTGAGGCCAATTAATCCCACTGGAAACCCAGTTTATCCAAAGTAATTTCCTCGCACCATTGTGTTATACGATTTTGCGTGTTGCGTTTAAGTAAAACTATTATATAGTGTAAGTTATGGACTTGTGTGTTCGCGCTACAGGCAAGTTCCTTAGATATTGATCTATTGTTCTCATTACTTTTATTTTTCTTCTGATTATTATAAAAAATATTATGTACTCACTAGTTACAGAGCTGTCAGTGTTCAACACACACGCGTTAAGTGGGTTCTCGTCCGATAGTTTTGTGGAGAAACACGTTTCTTTCGTTCCATAATTGTTTATAGTATTAGGCTTACTAATAGTTCATTTCAGGTTGTATTTAAAGCAGATTCTATTACATTACACAAATTTTGTTAAATTTTTGTTTTGCTTTAAAATAGTGTGGATTAGCCATAAAAATTGTAATAGGTGCTCATTTTAACCTCTCCTTCCATCTCACAAAAAGTCTCTATCGAGACGGGGGCACCATACACCTCGTACTGGTCGATCCAAAGTACAATTGACTGAGCTACCGACGCTCTCTATGGATTAGCCCCGACAAGGTAAGCTCTATTTAAAGTCCATCGTATTAAGTTTGTTGTTGCAAATCTCCAATCTTAGAGGCTCGTTTTTTGGCCACACTTTTTAAAAGGAGGCTGCATCTTCGGAAGAAAATGTAATATCCATGTGCATGTAATTCCAAAGCGGTAAATAATTTAGTGTCTTTTACAGAAATTAAAAAGCACCTTCTAAGCTAAATAGGGAGTAATGCGCCGGTGAATGCCGGCAGCGAGAGTTGCGTGGCGCGAGCCTTACCTGTGGAATCAGCTGACTCAGTACAGTCGCCTGGTCTAGCCTGGTCTAGCCTGGCCTAGCCTGGCACAGTTATGGCCTGAACTGACCTTCGTCCGCCACAGCCGCTGATACCGATTTGCCGGCGGTAGCCAGTGGCCAGGGCCAACTAGCCGTGTGCTGCCTCTGTGTCTCACAGACCTACTGATTACACGTACTATTAGAGGAGCGCCTGTAGACCAGCAAGTTAAATTGCTTTGGTTGCACGTTGTGAGGCAGGCTTAAGTGAGACACGTAGGTGACAAAAACAAAGATCTCAGAGGCAAGTATCTTATTCACTTGATACAATCAAAGACACACATGTACCGAAGAACAAATTACTTGTATTTAAGTTACTATTCCACAGAAGAAATGGATTTTTTTAATGGAAAACATTATTTTCACAAAATTTCATCATCAAATACATATTTTAAATTTTCTTCTCGTGTTTTCAACTGTATATTTAATTAGAAAAAGTATTTGTTCTCGACAGTAATGATAAAAAAAAACCCATTAATTTAATGAGTGGTTCTCCGACTTTAAATTAGTTTTTAGACGTCATAGAACAACATGACTGTGTTTCTTGTAGCATCACACTCAACACGTTAAGCTAGACTTTAGACATAAAAGACTTTTGTAATCCTAGTAAAAATAAATCTTTGATTTGAGAGATTTTTTTCTCTTAACTCTTACTGTGGTATAAAATCTTTTTCTAGGCTAAAGATAATCTACCATTTCACCAACTTCAATATGGTAAACACACACAAATTTGTCCCAATTTTGAAGTACCACCGAAATAGAGCAATGAGTAGAATTAAAGAATGGCAATAGGTTTTGTGTTGCTGTTGTTGTTGTTGTTGTTGTTGTTGTTGTTGTTGTTGTTGTTGTTGTTGTTGTTGTCGTTTTTGTCTTTTTTTTTTTTTGTCATTCTTTTTTTTTACTTTCCTTTCAGTCCACTACTACCCTTCAGACGTAAGATAATGTTGGATTAAGTGACAATTCTCGCTTCATCGTATTGTGGTCTAAACGGTTTCTGAGTTCCGTTATTGACATGCCGAGGCAGCAATGTAATGCCAGCATGGTTCAGAATTTAGCATAGGTGCCGTTGAATCTTATCCTGCAGTATATAAAATTATGTTCTATATTTTCTTCAACGTGACTGTGATTGGTTTTTATAAATTTCAAACATTTCTGTCTTTTTAGGTTTTCTCCAATCTTTGAACCGATTATGAAAATTAGTTTGATTCAGAAAGTGATGAAAATAGTAAATAGAGAGTACTAGAGAACCATGCGTAGGCAACCGACGTCAGAGGCATTGTGTTGGCCCATTGTTTTACATACACATACTTGTTTGATCAGTATTAATATGTTTGCTTCCAATAATCAACAGCATTGCACTTTATGCTTCACTTCATTATGGTGAGCCTGCTGCTATCTTGTGTAATGATCTGTGACGAAATGTACCACCAGTCTTACTGGGACACACAAGCAAACAGAAAGAGAGAGAGGGAGAGAGAGAGAGAGAGAGAGAGAGAGAGAGAGAGAGAGAAGAGAGAGAGAGAGAGAGAGAGAGAGAGAGAGAGAGAGAGAGAGAGAGAATATTTGAGGCCTGTAATATTGACAGTAATTTTTTTTTTCGTCGTCGTCTGTAGTAGTAGTAGTAGTAGTAGTAGTAGTAGTAGTAGTAGTAGTAGTAGTAGTAGTAGTAGTAGTAGTAGTAGTAGTAGTAGTAGTAGTAGTAGTAGTAGTAGTAGTAGTAGTAGTAGTAGTAGTAGTAGTAGTAGTAGTAGTAGTAGTAGTAGTGGTAGTAGTAGTAGTCGTCGTCGTTGTCGTCGTCGTCGTCGTTGTCGTCGTCGTCGTCGTCGTGGTCGTTTTAATTTGCTTGGCTTTGGTGGTTATATTTATCACCAATAGATGCAGTACAGATGTGAAAGTAAACCCAATTAGACTTGACAGTTGAAAGAACTGAAATAGATGAGAATAATGTTAAGTGACGCTTTTGTAAACGTAAACACATTGAAAACTTCCCTTCTTATTAAAAAAAAAAAAAGAAAATATTTCGCCTCCTCCCCCAACTCCAGCAAAGTAACCGAAGTACTTAAGTAGACTAACATTTGCTCTGAGAGTCCATGTGATCGATATCACTGAATTATTAGGCACCGCTGGGTTAGTTAACAATATTGTTGTGAGGGCTAAGGAGGTAGAACGCAAATTAATATCATTCTGTTCTCACTATGTTAATGATTAACAGAGGAAGATTAATGTTAGCCTTAGTGTACGAGTTCTTAAATAGGCCTTCATTATTCCGTGTAAAAGTGAACAAAAAATTCTACTCCATGTTTGTTCGTATGAATGAAGTGCACAGTTTGGCTCTTCGATAAGTTTTATAATTTTCTGCCCCGAAAGTTTTCCGAATCGTAGGCCTGCATACATGATTGTCAAGCCATGTCTTCCTTGGGTAGAATGCACCAACATTACGTAGCTTACATCTCATCGTAAGCCTTCTTATTCTCGTAATATTGTAACGAAGAGACGTACGCTACGTCTTACTTGTGCATTCTACCCCCTGTCTGTCAACCGCTGATCGAGGCATGTCCTCTAGTCGGCTGTGGCTCAGCCCGGTCAGCTGTCCATGTCCCCAATACATGATGTACAGGCTTGGCAAGGATTCGCCAGCGCATGTAAATCGTGCACTGTGTGAGGGTAACGTCCCATCGTGTTGGTCAGAATACTCCTACCGTGTGTCAAACCGGTGTTGGAGGACAACAGAGGCTAGGTCTTTAAGTGCGCCAACTGCCACTCTATTGTTTGTTTTTGTCAGTTCCTTGGTAGATGTGACCGGCTGAGACAGGAGCCATGGTATCCCCGCCCTGTCTCATGTGTGGCAGCACATAAAATTGCCAGACGTCCGTCTTGGGGCCCGTCCACAATATATCCTATAAAGTGCTGCTGTTGGACTTTAAACCAACCCAACCAACCAACCAACCATCCTTGGTAGATTATCGCCGATTGCGCTCTCGGTTAGAGCGCTGGATGGACGAGCAAGAGATTCCAGTTTCGAATCTCAACTGGTAGTGAGAACGTCTCCTTGAATGAGTTTCGGAAACTTAGTAGACATAAAATATTCAAAAATATATACCGTTTTCTTCTTGTAAAAACTTCCTGACTGTTCCACGTTTTGCATTTAACTGCTTCCTCATGCGTATCTCCTATTTTTTGTATGTGCGGTACAAATGCTTTGTAGCTTATTAACTTACAATCCAGGGTTCTGTACCTTGCGTCTACTTTATCATTACTCTACATTTTTCTCACCATCCTCTTCCTAAAATAATACTTTTCATAAAAGAAAAAAGTTCGTTTTATCAAGCATTTTTTTCAATTATTAAACATTTTCCAAAGATATCCAAGACAGGCGTGAGAAACTGACAACATGAGCCTGAAAGAGTACAAAAGCGTTCATAAGAGAAAAAAAAAATCAAGCAATCAACCATTCCAGGCGCCACTTTGATCTGGGTCTCAGAATGTCCCATCCAACAAATAACATATAGGTTTTATTTCATATTACATTTCCTTAACACTGCATAATCTATTGAAAGAGTAACACAGATAGATATAGTTCGAAAAGGAAAAAAAAGACAGATAGTTACCGTGCTAATTAGTATTAGACTTCCCTGGCAAAACCCGTTACTACTTACACATTTTTAGGTATGTCTCGTTTTTTCTTCTTCTTCTTCTTCTTCTTCTTCTTCTTCTTCTTCTTCTTCTTCTTCTTCTTCTTCTTCTTCTTCTTCTTCTTCTTCTTCAACAGGCAGACAGACAGACGGATAGACAGAGGACGACATACCGACAGACCATAGGATAAAATAGATAGAGAGAGATAGATAGAGAGAGATAGAGAGAGAGAGAGAAAGAGATAGACAAACAGATAGATAGATATTATAGACACAGACAGAAAAAGAAAAGCACACACACGCACGCACACACACAGAATGGTTTACTCCACATCCTACCACTGTATCAGATTGAGGTCACGGGGTGATGCACTTCCACAAGACCTGATGCGCCATGTACACATAATCGATGAGACCAAGCAACACCGTCGCTGAGCCTGCAATAATCATGGCCAGAGATTGATTTCTGCGACAGGTCGGGCCAGTGGCGGGATCAGCCGATAAATCAATCAATTTATCAATCAATCAACCAATCAACCATTCCAGGCGCCAATAGTGCTAACTTTGATCTGGGTCTCAGACCGTCCCATCCAACAAATAATCTATAGGTTTTACTTCATATTATATTTCCGTAACACTGCTTAATCTATTGAAAGAGTAACACAGATAGATATATTTCGAAAAGGAAAAAAAGACAGATAGTTACCGTGCCAATTAGTTGTAATGACTTCCTTGGCAAAATCTGTTATCTATTCGTCCAAAAGAGTCTACCTACATGTACATTGTACTTACACATTCTTCTTCTTCTTCTTCTTCTTCTTCTTCTTCTTCTTCCTTCTTCTTCTTCTTCTTCTTCTTCTTCTTCTTCTTTCTTCTTCTTCTTCTTCTCTTCTTCTTCTTCTTCTTCTTCTTCTTCTTCTTCTTCTTCTTCTTCTTCTTCTTCTTCTTCTTCTTCTTCTTCTTCTTCTTCTTCTTCTTCTTCTTCTTCTTCTTCTTGTCCTTTTAACAATAACTACATTTTATCCTTATTGCGATAATTCGCTGTATCAATTGTGATTTTTATCTTTTTAGATTCTTTATAGTAATGCGTGCTTGCGTGAGTGCCTCTATATATATATATGTGTACCAGTAGCCAATTAGCCAACTAGCACTTTGTTTTCCTCGGTGCTTTCTTTTATCGCGTATCGAGTTTTGTTATTGATGTCATCGTTTGTTGTTTTTTGCACGAGAGACGCAGGTGACGTTTGGGGAAAGTACGAGCGAGATTAAGGAGTAAACAGAGACTTTAAGTTAACTGTTTGAGGACAGGGCTGTTGATTGAATGTAATGTGGTTTTCCAAAGACAAAATTAATGAAGTGTACTAACAGGAAACTGTTAGTTTTTTGCGACTAGCCATACGAATGTAATGACATATGAAAAGAACTATGGTTGATAATTATTTTTGTCGTTTATTCTTGTAACCATTTGTGCTAGAACATAATATGCTGCTGTTGCTGCTGTTGCTGCTTCTTCTTCTGTTGCTGATGCAACTACTGCTAGATCTATTACTACTACTACTACTACTACTACTACTACTACTACTACTACTACTACTACTACTACTACTACTACTACTACTACTACTACTACTACTACTACTACTACTACTACTACTACTACTACTACTACCACCACTACTACTACTGCTACTACTACTACTGCTGCTTCTACTACTACCACCACCACTACCACCACTACCCCCACCATATATTATTTTTTTTAATATCTAATTTCATTGTTAGATGCTCTTGTCTGGATCCAAATTGTTGTAAGTTTTTTTTTAAACGATACTACAGATGCACTTCCGATTAGCACTATTGTAGGAGTTGCTTTTGAGGTGCACCTGGTCGTGTATTCTGAATGTTTATGAAAAGCCGCATTTTTCAATGCGTGTGTCTCAGCTCTCTTCAATTTTCCAGCATGTTTATTTTCGAAACCATAAAGTGTTCCTGAATATGAACCTGAATTGAAACACTTAAAGTACTTCGTAGTCCTTAACAATTTTCCATCTGATCTTATCTGTTGTTATTCTTTTTGGTTCATTATTTTTGCAAAACAAACAAAAAACAATGAAAACGTCTCTTACGTTTTTTACACATTTAATCCGTGCATGATCATGAACTTTAGGCATGTCTGCAAGATATAATAACTAATTTATTGATCTTCCCACCAGATGAGCCCAGACCACAGTCGACGGACCGAGACCTAGCAATGTCACCTCGGCCCATGGTCGGGTAGCAGCGCCGGGACAGCTTGCAGCTGCAGCAATGCCAGCATGGGCTGGGCAAGGCCTGGGCAGTGGATGGGCGCACCTGGTCAAGGCTCCAGACTGACCGCCTTGTGCCATGGTACTCACTCGACTGATCCCGCAAGCCAAGAACTAATAGGGAGTGGGTGCGAGTCTAGTAGGTCGTGGCTCCACTGTGACTCCTTTGGTTGACACTGTCTTGGTCCCTGTGGTGTCCTGTTCATGGCACTGCCAAGTCCAGTATGGATAGCCCACGCTAAGGAAGTCAAGATTTTTCTGATTTCGCAAGTTGCAATCTTGAATCCTAACCAAACAGTGTGATATTTCAATTATTTATGCCTTTTTTAAATATATAAGTATATACGTGGATTTTTTTATTTAAACACTGCCAAAACCTTAGTCTTAGACAGACGGAGACGGAAAGAAAAAAGTTAAGAATTCTTCTATTAGACTAGCTATGTTTCCTTCGTCTATCTACCGAATGCTGTGCAGAATAAAATGCAAAAGCCTTAGATAAAAAAGGACCTGTTTCATTGTTGCGAGGGAGATAATTTCTGTAGTTTGATTCGGGATGAAAGTGAAAACGCATCCATTTATCCATTGTTGCTAGTAGTTTGGTCTTCTAGAGCTTAATGTTATGAAAATTGGAATTATGTGTACATTGCAGGTTATAACTATCCACACCACATCAAAGTTTAATGTTCCAAGGAGTATTGATTGGGACACACGGCTAGAATAATTATTCCAATGGACGGAAATGACAGCAAAGTACACACAGGGTAATATAATGGGACATTATGCAACACGACACAATACGACATAGCAAGGCACAGTTCCGTATTGAACAAGGCACATATTGGCACGACGCTGCTCTATATGACACATTATTAAACAAGGCACGGCATGAGACAACAGGACACGGCACAGTATCGAACAAGGCACGACACGACACAAAAAGATATGACACAGTATCAAACAAGGCACCACACGACACAAAAAGATATGACACAGTATCGAACAAGGCACCACACGACACACCAAGATATGGCACAGTATCGAACAAGGCTCGACACGACACAAGATATAACAAAATATCGACTAAGGCACGAAACGACACAACAAGATATGGCACAGTATCGAACAAGGCTCGACACGACACAAGATATAACAAAATATCGACTAAGGCACGAAACGACACAACAAGATATGGCACAGTATCAAACAAGGCTCGACACGACACAAGATATAACACAATATCGACTAAGGCACGAAACGATACAAAAAGATATGACACAATATCGAACAAGGCACGACAAACACAAGACATGACACAATATCGAACAAGGCTCGACAAACACAAGATATGACACAGTATCAAACAAGGCACGACACGACACAAAAAGATATGACACAATATCGAACAAGGCACGACAAACACAAGACATGACACAGTATCAAACAAGGCACCACACGACACACCAAGATATGGCACAGTATTAAACAAGATATGACACAGTATTAAATAAGGCACATAGAGCAATAACATGACACGGCACTGCACTGCATAGACGAGTACTGACCAAGACGCATAATTACATGACACAAAACACCTCTATATATAAAATAGTACGGTATTGAATGAGGCACGCCACAAGTGACACGACAAATAGCTCCGCATCTAGCAACCCCGGTCATGTCAGTATCACTAATCTGGTAATGCTGGCAACGAAAGGCCCATTTATTTAAGAAGCGGATATTTTTTTTACCTATTTCTTGCAACTTTTTCATGTGTAATACCTTGAAAATTTAAAATTAGTTTCACCCATTAAAAGTGGGCGTTTAGTGTTAAAAGTAGGTTTTCGTTAAGTTCTTTGGTAAGGTTGATAAAATGAAGAGCATAATATGAAATGAAAAGAACAAAGAAGGAGACATAGATACAAGTAGACTATAACTAGTGATTAAGATTTAAAACGTGAGCTGAAAGAAATGAAAAAAAAGTGAAGTGTGTGTGTGTGTGTGTGAGAGAGAGAGAGAGAGAGAGAGAGAGAGAGAGAGTGTGTGTGTGAGAGAGAGAACACTGAAAACACTAGCTACGGAAACAATCCATGCTGGAGTAAAGCGTATACATTTGAACCTTTAAATAAAGACATATAAAAACGCCCTGGGCAAGATGTTTTTGCGGGCATCGAGCCTTTACTTCTATTCTATATCGCAATTACTGCACTGCCTCTAGTATTCTATTGTATTTGTATATAAGAGGTCCTATTTTAATAGTTTTAAATAAAAATGAGCGTTGTTTGAATATGGAACGTGATTGTTAAGGTTGAAGAAAAACATAATTATCTGTTTTTTAAAAATGTAAAGAAAATAACGTTTTCAAGCCCTTCGATCACTGTTCATAATTGCTTATACATTTTCTTGCTAACCATGTAATGTTATAGGTTTGGTTCATTTACTAGACATAATAAGCCCTAACATAATTAGTGTGTAGAATGATATGTCATATAAGCATACAGTTCATGTCCACCTAATATATTTATTTCATGACTTCCTTAATGCATTAACAATGGCTGTTGTCAATTGTTTTGAATTTTGTTTGTTCTTTTGTGTTTGAAAAACAACAAAACATCTCACGATGTCTTTCGAGGTATGTAAATAGGTCAAGGTCATTTATCACTGATCACCCCAGTTGTCGGTGCAAAGGTTAAGGTCACCTGTATTCAAGGTCATCTTTAAGAGTATTGTTTCCGCAGTTTCGTTCATTCTCAAGTGTATTTATCCCCAATGTAATCATTAAAACGTACTATCAATAGTAGACACGTATCGTAGACGTTAGGTTCTATCTCTAGCCATGGATTTCAAATTGACATGAATGATTCCGTTCGATGAGCTGCCTAGTAATTTTATTCATGCATGTAAGATAATAGTATTAACAACCATGACCAATGTTGTGACTGTGTTTACTGTGCTAATTCGATTGAGAACGATTTTATCTCAACTGTTTGTCTGCGAATGACGATTGCAAATTTTAACGCTCATGCTAGAAGCGTTTCACGACTAGGTTGTAGAAAAGAAAGGAAAAAACCTTCATTGGTGTCATTGCAGTTATAGAACTATTTTTTTCTGTTTAATCATTTTCATTTGTGGCTAAAAAGAATATTTCATAAACATTCCATATCGCTTTTAAGTTTTAGGTTATCTGATTCTATGGAAAAAAAATTAGAAATGTTTACAGGTATCTTTTACTCGTAGAAGAACATAGGAAAGTATTGAAAACGAAACGAAAAGAAAAGAAAGCAATGAAAAAAACAAAGCAATTGCTAAGTGAAAGGTATCCTTATCAAATTAATTATGATTATATAAAAGCAAAAAATCATAATGAGAAAGCTCACGATGAACTATCAAACTGATAAATGGAAAATTAAGATTGATTGTTTACATTTAATGACAAATTTTATGCAGAAAAATGAATGTCTGGATCTCCTGGATCAACAGGCAAAATTATCAACACATGTTAAATGAAAATTGTGCATGTAATAATATATTTTGTAAGTGAAATACATCGTTTATAACATCTCATATTCAAAAGAAATATTCCTTGAAATCTAAAAATGTCAAACAGAAGGCAACATACTCAATCAACTTAAAATGATACCAAAATGATATCAAAAGAATGCCTGCAAAAATTAACTTGATCGATTTTTTTAAATGCCCTAATGGATTTTTTTTTTATAGTTTTGTTTACCTGTAAGCGAGAAAAATAATGTGTAACTCATGCAGTAATTGGCAGGTTGTACGATTTCTTCAGTTAATTGATGCAATGTAGTATTGTTCTATTTAAAGACACCCGAAGCTTAGTTCGATATACCTTCCATTTTATTGAAAAACCGTCTTCTTTTTAAAAGAAATCTACACCAGATTGAATAATGTATTAATTCAATATTATACTAGTGCCATGCTTTAGCTTAGTATAGGAACATGGAACTGAATTACAATTATGTGCTTAGTTCAGTATAATAATTCACCAGAGTTAGAGGTAAAGTCCTCTTAAACTCAACACATTTTAAAGCCAGGCTTTGTATCAATAGATGGAAAACGTCTGAAATATACTCATAGATTGAATGTGACAATAACACAAAGAACACAGCTTTATTCGACAGGGCATAATGAGGTATGGTCAAAACACAGCGAACGTTTACAGCTCTGCAATCTTTTTTTCGCCTGGCTGCCGACTCCAGCAAAAAGGCCCAAAGAAGGGTGGGCGATTAAGGACATGTGGTATAGCTGTTCATGGGGAACACAATCTTTTATTTTTTTTCCCTTTTCTTTTGTTGAACTGAAGACAGGGCTACGTTTATTTGTGATTTTTTTTTAATATATACATTGTATAGGATTGGTCTGAAGAATAAAACAGTAAGATTATAATCTATGGTATTTCAAATAAAAATTAAATTGTATTTACATTGAATCTTGAAGATCTTGGGTGTTGGCACCTAAACAAAAATGCTTCAACATATATAGGCACATGAATGCAGAAAGACAGTGTACATGTTGCCGCATGTTGGTGCGATGCTAATACACCATCATTCTTATACTCTCAGAATTCATGTTTTAAAAATGGAATGGGTAGCGAACAAGGCGTCCAAAATAGATCTATTTTTGGACGCCTTGTTAGCGAATGAAGTCAACTCGTTCGGCTAAAAATATTTACACCTCTTGTAATGAGATTTCGAATCTATGGGTAAGTTCATTGTCTGTTTCTCTCCTTCTCTGTCTGTCTCTCTCTCTGTCTTTCCCTCTCCTTCTCTCACTCACTCTCTCTCTCTCATCGATTTTTTTCTATCTTTTATCTCTAAGTTGTGGCTGTGAGATTAACGATGCCATTTTTTGTTGTTGTTGGTAGTGGTGACGATGTCGAATGTAACCAACCAATTAGCTACACCTGGACTTTTCGCCCTACTTTACTACTGGTACTGTGTGAAACCTTGCTGATTCCAACCAGGACACGTTGACGTCGACAATTATGTGTAACAAGATATCTCGTTTTCATGGGGGTAGGGATTGCTGTTTTTAAATTTGCTTTTAAACAGAACAGACGAGACCACAATGAAAGTAAAACTTGTTCACTAGAAATGTCAACTTTATTTTCAGATGCAAAAAAGAAACGCATCGGGTTCTACATAAGATACAAATTTGAAATGTTTATTTTTTAACTCGTAAACACAAAAATCTTTGAAAAGCAATTGTTCACACCGTTTCGTTTCTGTGTGGTACATGGAAATCATATATTCAAACATGCGGAAAACGACACAAAAAATTATGCAACGTTGTGTATTTGTTTTGAAAAAAAAGATTGATCGCTTGTAAGATCGGCGGCTCAATCATGTACATGGAAAGTGGAGAGAAAAGTTCAAATCTTAGGGCAATTTGACTTTTGCACTGAGAGCTCCCTCGTGGTAGTTACAGTGCCAATGAGAATATAGATGAATCGAATGATACATTATTATTGCCGTAAATGCAGCTCTGAGTGTTCAAGTCTATTAATTGAACGAACAATATTTTCATACTGGAGACTAAGTTGAGTTGAGCTTAGTTCTATAGCTGGAGTTGGGCTACTATTTAACACCTGCACAACCAGAGCTTTCAAATCTGTTTTACTTTACTGAGCCCAATTCTCTATTGATAGTGCAGCCTTTTAAACGTTTGCTGTTTTTTATTGCGAGATTCCGTTGAAATTCTTGTAAGACCCAAAACTTGTGTCATTATTTTCAATTTCCAGCTCTAGGCAATAAATTTAATAGGTTTATGTTTTGGCTATTGTGTTAGTACATGTATATACAAAACTGTGGAAGCAAGTTGTTTTTGTTTGTTTGTTTGTTTGTTTGTTTGTTTGTTTTTAATCAGTGCTGTGAGATGACATCCTAGAATTATGTTCATGTTTATGAGTTCCCCGCTGTGTCGCCCGCATTTTGTCTCGCAATTTCAAGGAGTGTTGGGCAATGTTTTGTTTGATGGGGCAAACCAGACTTTTGTATAAAAATATATAGGTTTGGTAATTGTGATTTATTTAAACCATGTGCGCTCCCATAGATAAACACTTTATTTGTTTTGTATTGTTAAATTCTGTTCGGTTTTTTTGTTGTTGCTGAGAATCCCATGTATTATAGTTTCACACATAGAATTTGTGTAAAATTAATTTAAAATGTATTGCGCAACCACCACTCTGATACATGCAAGCTTGGTTTAACTGAAGGATTAAAATTAGGTGAAAACTGAAATGATTACATGCATTGAACTCACAATGTATTTTTTATAATTTAGATTTGCAAGAGAAAGTAAACACATAATACATGTACTGCGGACATAAAATACCAATGTTTATAAACGGTGAATGTAATGGCATGTTATTTTGAGGAAAGGGACTCTCTCAGTCGCTTTAGAGAGTTGTAGAAATGGTAACAATAAATTGTTGTATGTCTTTTCCATTCTATTGTTGAGGGTTATTGAGTATGTTCATTATTGGTTGCTAAATGCCTTTAGGGTGAAACCAAGCACGATTTTTTTTTTCTAAAGGCTGCTGACTGACTGTTGATACTTAATGATGTTTTGGAGATGGAATAAAAATTGATTTAAAGAAAACTTGATATCATACTGTATTATGTATGTTTTATTTTATGACCCATTGCTCTTTGTTCTTGCTTTTTTCTTTTCCTTTTGAAGTTTGGAGGGGAACTTTGGACTCGCCACAATGTCATACATTTTGAAAATAACGCAAAAATGCAGATGGATTTTTTAAGAATCCGTTTCTAATCCCCAGCACTTTTTTAAAACATGTACGAAATGTAAAATTGCATAAAATGAAGGTAAACTAATTTTTATATACAGGATGTAATTTGTTTAAAACGGAGTAAAGGTAAGATTTAATAGTTTTTCTCCGAGGATACCTATTTTCAATTCGAATTTATTGTTGATTTTCCAATAACTCTATCGCTTTCATCGATTTATTCTAACGTACCTTTAAACTAAGATTTGTGTTCCTGGCCATTCAAATCCTTATCATTTCACCTACCGGCTAATGACAGAAAGCTGGAGTTGTTAACGCCTGTACTGTACACAGTACAGCTCTGCAATCTTTTTTTCGCCTGGCTGCCGACTCCAGCAAAAAGGCCCAAAGAAGGGTGGGCGATTAAGGACATGTGGTATAGCTGTTCATGGGGAACACAATCTTTTATTTTTTTTCCCTTTTCTTTTGTTGAACTGAAGACAGGGCTACGTTTATTTGTGATTTTTTTTTAATATATACATTGTATAGGATTGGTCTGAAGAATAAAACAGTAAGATTATAATCTATGGTATTTCAAATAAAAATTAAATTGTATTTACATTGAATCTTTCTCTCCTTCTCTGTCTGTCTCTCTCTCTGTCTTTCCCTCTCCTTCTCTCACTCACTCTCTCTCTCTCATCGATTTTTTTCTATCTTTTATCTCTAAGTTGTGGCTGTGAGATTAACGATGCCATTTTTTGTTGTTGTTGGTAGTGGTGACGATGTCGAATGTAACCAACCAATTAGCTACACCTGGACGTTTGGCCCTAGTTTACTACTACCGGTACTGTGTGAAACCTTGCTGATTCCAACCAGGACACGTTGACGTCGATAATTATGTGTAACAAGATATCTCGTTTTTAAATTTACTTTGCATGGGGGTGGGGGAGTTTTTGTTTTTAAAATCCGCCTTTAAACAGAACAGACAATGAAAGTAAAACTTGTTCACTAGAAATGTTAACTTTATTTTCAGATGCAAAAAAGAAACGCATCGGGTTCTACATAAGATACAAATTTGAAATGTTTATTTTTTAACTCGTAAACACAAAAATCTTTGAAAAGCAATTGTTCACACCGTTTCGTTTCTGTGTGGTACATGGAAATCATAAATTCAAACATGCGGAAAACGAAATAAAAAATTATGCAACGTTGTGTAATTGTTTTGAAAAAAAAAAGATTGATCGCTTGTAAGATTGGCGGCTAAATCATGTTCATGGAAAGCGGAGAGAAAAGTTCAAATCTTAGGGCAATTTGACTGTTTGCACTGAGAGTTTCCTCGTGATAGTTACAGTGCCAATGAGACTATAGATGAATCGAATAATACATTATTATTGCCGTAAATGCAGCTCTGAGTGTTCAAGTCTATTAATTGAACGAACAATATTTTCATACTGGAGACTAAGTTGAGTTGAGTTGATTTTAACGTCCAACATCAGCACTATATAGGCTATATTGTGGACGGGACCCAAGACAGACGTCTGACAATTTTATGTGCTGCCACACACGAGACAGGGCGGGGATACCATGACTGCTGTCTCAGCCGGTCACATTATACTGACACCGACCCAACCAGTAGGGAACGCAATTCGAACTCGGGACCTTTTGCGTCGGAAGCCGATGTTCTACCCCTGGACCCCCCCCCCCCCCACCATACTGGAGACAGTCAATCAGATTCATATGTGAACACTTCAACCTGCTTATTTTCTATCGTACCGATACTTTCACACACTCACAAAAATTCTTATAGAAATATAAAATGCATTTTCGGAAAGTAAATTTCAAAAGTTATGAACATTTTCAAAAAAAAAATTAGAAATGTTTACAGGTATCTTTTACTCGTAGAAGAACATAGGAAAGTATTGAAAACGAAACGAAAAGAAAAGAAAGCAATGAAAAAACAAAGCAATTGCTAAGTGAAAGGTATCCTTATCAAACTAATTATGATTATATAAAAGCAAAAAAAATCATAATGAACAAGCTCACGGTGAACTATCAAACTGATAAATGGAAAATTAAGATTGATTGTTTACATTTAATGACAAAGTTTATGCAAAAAAAATGAAATGTCTGGATCTCCTGGATCAACAGGCAAATTATCAACACATGTTAAATGAAAATTGTGCATATAATAATATATTTTGTAAGTGAAATACATCGTTTATAACATCTCATATTCAAAAGAAATATTCCTTGAATTCTAAAAATGTCAAACAGAAGGCAACATACTCAATCAACTTAAAATGATACCAAAACGATATCAAAAGAATGCCTGCAAAAATTAACGTGAACTATTTTTTAAATGCCCTAATGGATTTTTTTTTTATACTTTTGTTTACCTGTAAGCGAGAAAAATAATGTTTAACTCATGCAGTAATTGACAGGTTGTACGATTTCTTCAGTTAAATGATGCGATGTAGTGTTGTTGTTTTATTTAAAGCTTAGTTCGATATACCTTTCTTTTTATTGAAGAACTGTCTTCTTTTTAAAAGAAATCTACACCAGATTGAATAATGTATTAATTCAATATTATAGTAGTACCATGCTCTAGCTTAACATAGGAACATGGAACTTAATTACAGTTAAGTGATTACTTCAGTATTGTATTCACCAGAGTTAGAGGTAAGATACTCTTAAACTCAACA
Organism: Elysia chlorotica; assembly: GCA_003991915.1. NCBI lineage: Eukaryota > Metazoa > Mollusca > Gastropoda > Plakobranchidae > Elysia > Elysia chlorotica. The sequence goes on from RQTK01000456.1 coordinate 303,073, forward strand.
CATTTTAAAGCCAGGCTTTGTATCAATAAGTGTAGACGGAAAACGTCTGAAATATACGCATACATTGAATGTGACAATAACACAAAGAACACAGCTTTATTCGACAGGGCATAATGAGGTATGGTCAAAACACAGCGAACGTTGTAATATACAACCAGATCACAGATGCATTCATCTACATTTTACTGAAGTTTAGTCATAGACGTCTATACGAGTAGCACTGCGAGCCCAAGTAACGAGGCCACACGTAGCTATGTTTTCATCTAGTCGCTGACCCTAACAAATGGGCTTAAAGATGGGCGGCTGGTTTGGGCTGACTGGTTCAGAATTGGATTATTTTTTTCATAATAAAAACAACATCTGACACCACCGACACAATTTAAAGTTCGGTGAGAACACAGGTAGAAAGGGCTGGGGTTTGAGTATTACATATGATTCGGGAAGCCCTTAAAGGTTTTCAAGCTTGTGAAAAAACAAATTTCCGTACCCGCTCTGCTCTTAACAGTAGACTTTCAAACCACAGCTTTCATAAAATCACACTATGCTGCCTACCAAACTTAATCACTAGAGAACGCCATTTATGTATATAGAGAAATGGAAAATATTATACTGAATACTTGTGCAATTGAACATCACCGAAAAGTCAAAACAAGATGGTTCATCATTGACAATTTCTTGCATATTATTGACGTGAAAGACATTTTTAAGAAGAAAATTTTGTAATATATAAACATCAAGGAAAATAAAGATAATTTTATAGACTACCTGCAGTCTACCTTTTTCTTGGTATTATTTGTTACAAATATTCAATGGTTAGATATTGAGCTTTATAAACACAAAACATTTATCAGTAAATAGAGAACTTTATGCCCAGCCATTGTTATTAGATCTCTATTTCTTTGTCAACATGTCATTGTTATTTTTTCTCCCTTATTTGCTTTTAAAGTTTCCCATTTTCTTTTCAATTTGGCACTACAAAGGGTCATGTTAAAATTAATGAAACAATGAAACAATGTCGCCGCCTCAGATGTGCAATGTCCTATCTAACATCTAAAATACATGTACTATAACATATATACATGTACATGTATTCTACATATTATAGTATATATATTATATATAATTATTTTGTTTTTAAACAAAAAAGGACATTGTGCAACTGAGGTGACGATGTGTGCCACTGACGGCTATGATGGCAATAAATGTATTCATCTTTGAATGAATTTGTGTGGTTCACTTCTGTAGCAATAAAAAGTGCTCTATGATAATTAAGTTATTTCTATAGTAGTTTGAGCTTTGTATTTTATACAATAAATATAGATGTGTAGTTCACTTCATAAGTGTGCATTAAAAAGTACACGTATAACGCCTTGAAAGACATATTTAGAAGAGATATTTTGATTAAGGTTTTGAATGTTTTAATGATCTTGCTCTTTTATTATTATATATGCAGTAATTTTTATATCTGAAATTTATAGCTACAAGTCAGTATAATTTCAAAACAAACAATCTTTTCTTTTAACAAACCTATACATTCACAAGACTATGTGTACGCATTGTTACCTTAAAATGATTTAAACCTAATTTCCCATTTCTCTGCAATCATGCAGTTATTGACTTTGATTCGATCCTGACCGTTTAAATGTGTCCCTCTGTATATTATAAAAGTTCTAGACAAACATAAGCTAGAGTGCTCTCCTTGGACTATTATTTCTTTCTTTCTTGTTATATTTTTTCACCCCTTTCTTGTAATTCTGCCATTTCCCTAAACTAAAGAATACCTCTTTAGACAATTTTGTTGATGAGTGTTGAAAATTGCGCATGCTTTAAAGAAGGCATAAAATAATAAGAGTAGAACATGAACGAACTATCAGTAACAATGAAGAAAAAAGTAACATGAAATCATGGTATGTATATAATTTTCCAATCTAAGTCAACATTCCTTGTCATTTCGCCAGAATCGATAACAGTATTCATATTATAAAATTTTAAAAAGAAAAAATCATGCCATGAGACGATACTGTCACACATCGCGCTAACATCACGATCTTTACAAATCCGATAGGAAGTGTTATAACTTGGCCAACCTGTCATGGGACAATATTATATTGTATACATCTGTTTAATTTCACGATCTAACAAAATTACACTTATAGAGCTTAGTCAATCTGTCATAGAACAATATTGTATGTCATACATAGTACAATTTTCACTTTCCAACAAAACAAAAAAGAGGTTGCATGACTTGATCAACCTGTCAAAGAATAATATTGTATGGCATACATCGTGTTAATTTCGCGATCTAACAAAGCTGCAATAACATTGAAGGAGTTGGTCGACAAGTCATAGACAACATTGTCATGCATTGGACTATTTTCGCGATCTACTGAAGAAGAGAGGATGCTGTGGGACTTTGGCAACCTGTCAGCTACTGGGCTGCGTCCTCCGCGATGACCAAGTTCTCGAGCTGAAGCTGGGACAGGAAGGGGCAGACAAGCAGATGGTCCGCCATGAACTCCATGAGAGCCTGCTTCTCTCCCCTCAGTTGCTCGGCCTTCTGCTCCAAACTTGAGTTGGTCTCCTTCAGTGCCTGGATGGTCTGCCATGCAGAGCAAAAAGAATAAGGGTTTAAAAGTTTATGATGGAGAGGGAGGAAAAAAAGACGGTGAAAACAAATCAGGCCGGGTCGTCACAAAACTTTGTCTCGATACATTTTCAAGCAGAGCTGAGTCGAATTGTGTAAAGGCTAAAAGACTAACGTCTGACAAATTGTACATGTTACAGGGGCAGTGTGCGGATACCAGCACTCCTATCTGGATTGGTCACAATGTACTGACGCCGAACCAACTAGTAGGAGACGAAATATTGGTAAATAATCTTTTGGCCGATTGTAGGTTTCTAACTAGAGCCCAACTCTCTATATTTTGCGCAACCCTTCCACCCCCCCCCCCCCCCCCAAGCAAAATCCACTTAGGAAAAGTGGAAATCACCAAGAGTATTGTCCAGAATGACACCGACAACTAATGACCTACAATGACTTAAATTAGAATGAAGGATATGGAAACCAGAATCAGAATAATCAAAGGTTTATCTTATACAACCATTGCTACGGTACGTAAATTTCTACCAGTCATTAAAAATTTACCATAAATAGACATAGAATTATTGTTACACAGACACGCTTTAGATAAGATCGGATGATATCATCCGGTCTGTTATATCTGTGTTATATCAGTCATGGGTAATAATCTTGGCACAGTTAAGCAACGATGAACTCGTTCCAGTCTTGAGCACTCTTGAAATCTACACAAACTGATAAACATCGTCTACATAAGTGATGTTGTCAATGTCAGATCTTTAAAAAAAAATCAGGATAGTGTCCTCTAGATTGTGAACAGATGAGACGAGAAATGAGTCACGCCCAGCGAAACATTGAAAAAGGCTTTCCCCAACCCATATTTTCAGAGATTATAACTTTTTGAATATTTGAATCCGTTTTAATTTCGCACCCCTTTGCTTATTTACATGTATCTACAACATCAGAAGAAGAATAAAACTCTTACCTGCGAATTACACATAATTATTTCTGTATCCTATCCACGACAGGTTCAACACTTGGTCCCAAAGTTAAAATGAAAACAGAAGAATGTATAATCGCCCCCGCATATCCGATACTCAATTCTTCCAAATTGCCCAAATCATACTAAAGTTTTACACACACAACTTTGTTTCACAAAACTCATAACATATTATATCAAGATCCAAAACAACTCAGTCCAAACAAAGAAACAGACAAAAAAAGGGGGGAAAGCCGTTTTAATTATGCTAGATACACTTACAAACAAACGAAAATTAATTTTTTTTAAAGCAATAAACAAAATAAAAGAATAAGAGAAAAAAAATCTAGCTGACCTGCACAAGCTGTTCCTCCACGGACTTCCGCTTCTGTCGAAACTTCCGGGCAGCGATTCGATTCTGTTTCCGGCGTCTCTCTGCGCGCGTCACCTCGGCATCGCTCATCTAAAGAGGTTGAAAAAATCCCCCAGTTATAACATGATAATGTTTACTATTATTACACTGCTAACTTAAATGGATGGCTAGATTTTCTAACTTTTCAAGTTTGTTTTCTTAAACGATTTATAAGAAAGGAGTTAAACTTCATACCTCATAAAAACGCAAGATAAATTGTACATTAGTTTTCATTACCTAGGAGTTGGATAAAGAAATAGTAAAGCAAGGACTCGAGTTCCTTGCCTATGCGTTTAAACTAATTGCTAGATCTATAAGGATATATTGAGTGGGTTGCGTGTGGGACAGACAGGCAGAGAGAGGGGGAGAGGAGTGACAAAGAGAGGGAGAAAGAAAGAGAGAGAGATAGAGAGAGAGAGAGAGAGAGAGAGAGAGAGAGAGAGAGAGAGAGAGAAGAAAAGGGAGAACGTTGGAGACAAAAATAAACCAGGACATGTGCAAGCAGCATGGTATAAGTATGAAACATACACAATTTTCGATCTAAATTCCCCCACCTTCCAAAACAAATAAACAAACAAAAATTCAAGACATGACAAAACAAAATCAGTGTATGTAATGAGATAAAATCGAATCCCAGACGATGCCGAAGGAGTGATTTTCTTTTGAGCACATCAATATAATTATCCCCACAAGAAGTGTTTTGGAGCGATAATCGATCTGCTTTTTATTGGACCCTTCGTATAGCTTTTAGAAGACGTTAATTTCTGTTTGAAGGCTAGACTTACTTTTTACACTTTTTGCAGATTGTCAATTTCATTTTATGTACATGAAATATTTCTTTGTATTTTGAAAAGCCATTCCATGCACTTGATGTAATGTAAAAATGTGCTATCCTTCATTAAAAAAGGATAAAAGAAACCAGTACCAATTACGCGTTTCTATCTCAAAATCAACAATAAAGAACAAAGAGTCATTGATGTACCTTACTTTCACAAAAGAAAAAAGAAACAGTATGATTGTATCATGTGCCTCGGTAGTAGGAATTAATATTGATTTACTGCTTTGAGAGAATATCCATAATCTAGGTCTAGACACACATGTATAGCCACCCTATAATAATGCTAAACATGTTCTATTTTGGTCATTCGATAGAAAATTTATAGCTAACATTTTGCTCTATAACCGTTCTGTACTAAAAAATACATCATTCTACATCCCTTATTTTACAGTTTGCTAAAATAATTAATTCTATAGCTCTCTCGAGATTGGACGACTTATCGGCTCCAGAGATCTTTAGCGGTGAGTTACAAACACGATAATTTTTCTACGGTTTATTCACCTGCACCTGTTTTATATCTTTGTGCAAATTAATTTTATTGAAGAACCAAGTCATTCCATATCTCTTTATAACATAAATATTTTTAAAAGTATGGGATGTTCCATTACTATACATGGATGTGCAGTCGTGTAATTTCATTAAATATGTATATTACAAAAATGGAAAAAAAAGGAAGGAGATTTCTTGTTTGATTGGTAAAGAAATTGTTCTCAACAATAGAGTTAAAAATGTCACCCTCGACGAATGGATCCTAAAGGTACAAGGGAATAATCCATGTTCCAAATTTACTTAAGGCTAAGAGGACGACAAGGTGGGTTTGAAGAGATTAAGGGGGCAATGAAGTGCGTGATAATCTTGTAAGTGACGACGATTCAGTTTTAAAGATGATGGTGGTTGTGGTAAAGATGGTGGTGATGACGCCACCTACGACGACGACAAAGATGATGATGTTCGTAATGATGATGATGTTAATGATGATGATGATGATGATGATGATGATGATGATGATGA
>RQTK01000456.1:309097-331296 GCA_003991915.1 Elysia chlorotica
ATGATGATGATGATGATGATGATGATGATGATGATGATGATGATGATGATGATGATGATGATGGTGAAAAATCATGATAATGATACAGCATAAAAATGCAACTACGATAAATACAATTATAATATCGACAGCAACCATATCAAAATAAGAAAGATAGTAGGATAAGTGTAAGGAAAAGTAGAGGAGTCATACACTGTAAAGCCCTGAAGAGGAAGAGAAAAGCATCACAGAGAGAGGAGCTGTATTGCATCTAAGTCAACACACATGCAGCATATCAAGTAGGTGTGTCGGGCTACCGAGATTTTATAAATATTCTCCTAAATTCGAAGTGTGTGTTTCCATCGCTCTAAATCCTACAACGCAAAAAACCAGAGAACCCAGCTGGCTGGTTCGGAGATCAGGCAACACCAACATAATACATTTACACTGTAAATCTCTTTCACGCATGTTTTTAACCGAGACACACATTTCCAGGAGGGATTGGCCCCACGGTGGGCTGTTCAGTATTTTTTTTTTTTCAGTTTGCTTTACTTATGGTTTGATTAAGAGCACGGTGAACTGGTGCACCACTGCACGTCTCTAAATCCAGGAAATCAACGGTGAATTGTTTGCCTTAAAATAAAAAAAATGTGAGAATATTTGATTGTTCATAAAAATGTAGTTTTCAAATTAAACAAAATCTCCATGGCACTGTGTGATATTCTGTGCCCACAATAACAACATACGAGAAGAGATCCCAATACAAATCAAGGCAAAAACGAAAGTGTGCAACTAAAACGGCTGGAATTTAAAAACAACTCGTAGACATTTAGTGACGGTTTAAATTTTTTTTTAAGATATACTTATTCAAATGTTTTAATTAAATTCTCGTTTTTTATGTATCACTCATAATAAAATAAAAACTAGGACGACGATAAAAAATAATAATAAGAAGAAGAACAAGAAGAAGAAGAAGAAGAAGAAGAAGAAGAAGAAGAAATGTTTTAATTAAATTCTCGTTTTTTATGTATCACTCATAATAAAAAACAACAACAACTGCAACAACAACAAAACAAATAAATAATTACATGTTAGTACATAGACTAATAATTTACATTATAACATATAACATATAAAACTAATTAATCAGATAAATAATATAAAATGAATAAATTCATTTCTTTATGTAAGGCTAAGAATCAACATCAGAAAAACCCTTCTCACCCCCGTATCTAAAGGCTAACTATTAAAGACTTTACAAGATCATTAGATGTTAGTTTCAGTTTCATAGAGACAGATAGGATACCTGAACTCCTGACAAATCGGGATTTTAAGTAGGTATATCCTTCTCTCATAATAAGAATGGCAACCGATATATCTCCCCAAATCCGTATGATAGATTATAAAAGAAAGAAAAGGAAACAATTCAAAAGGCCAACATCCTCACCTCGTTAACGTGTAAACGGAAAGTGCATTGTGGACGTGTATAGAATTTAAGATTTCTTTCAAAATAAATCTATGCGGTTGAGAGGGATTGTTTCCTCCAATAAATTCAACAAATGTTCTTTTCTTCATGAAAACATCATATCTGAAGTTATTTCTTTTTATTAGATTTAGATCATGTAAGGCGTGGTAGCTAGGGTGTGCGGGCATGTTTATTTTGACTCCTGTATATACATTCATACCATAAGGTTAGGTTATGGATTGGTTATGGAAGTTCAAAAACAGTAGTAAAACAAAAACATATTTTAACTTTAATAAATGTGCGTGTACAAACCTGGGCGACAGTGGGCGGGTCAAAGCTGACCTCCATCTCGTCCTTCCCCAGAGAGAGGCGCCTGAGCTGGATGACCCACTTGAGCTCGTGCTTGAGGAGAGGGGTGATCTGCCCGCTCTGGTAGGCCTCTAGTGCGGCGCTCAGCAAGGCGGGGCTGGGGCTGGGGCTGGGGGCTGTCGGCTGGAGACCCGGGTCCAGGCCAGCGCTCTCGTTGTTGTTGCTGTCCCTGCTCGGGCCCAGAGAGCTCGCATCGCAGGCCTGGAGGACATCGTCCAACAGGGCGGGCAGGGGGTCAGGGCCGCTACTCAGACTACTGCTTAGGCTGGCTCTACTGCATCCAACCGGTGCAGGGACTCCGGTGTCTTCTGCGTCCTTGAACTTGGCACACTGGGCCGTGTGGCGATGATTGCTGTGCTGGTTGTGAGACAGGAGAGCCGAGCTCAACAAAGCGATATCGGCGTGGCTGTTGATGCTTGTGGTGGTGGTTGTGGTACTGGCTGTGGCTGAATGAGCAAGGTTATTGGCAAAGGTATACAGATTGTCGTTGCGGTTCTGGTGGCTTCTGGCGTTGCAATGGTCAGTGACGGTTGTTTCTTCTGTGGTTTTCGATGAGAGGGTATGAATTGTGGTGGGTATAGTGCTAATGTCGTTGCAGAATACATCGTCGTCTTCCTCGAGGTCTAGGTCGAGAGCGAGACGCCCATAGCTGCAGCTAATGCTGTTATCAGTACCACAGCTGATTGTGTGGCTGTCTGTGGCGGGGAATTTAAAAATGGTGACGTCTTTAAGCGCGTTGCCATTGGTATCGCCTGGGGTGAGCGGAGTTAGCGGGGTCATCGGGGTGTTGGGAGTGCTGGGGTTCATGCTCACGTCTTCATCGGTTGAGGTAGACAACTTGCCCAGAGATGTGTTGCTGTAGCGCCTGCTGGTGCCCGGACTGCTGCTGCTACTACGACTGCAGATGCTGCTGGTGCTGCCCCCAGCGCGGTACCTTACTGGGTCATGGCGGCAATGGGTCACTACGTGCTGGCGACGTACACATCGAGTTTTGTTTGCATTTCTTTGGTGCTGGCCCTCTGTAAAGACGGATGAGCATGGTATAGAAGCGTTTATGTTTTCAGGGAAGTGAGCCGAGCAGTTCGTGTTCGTATATATATTATTGTTGTTATGGAAGGATGTATCATATTGGAAAACCATCTGCGCATCTACGCGTCCAGCATGAGAAGTTTCTTGGAACCCTAAAGATTCATCCGGGGCAAGAAACTGTTGACCAGAGACTGTGTCAGCGGTTAAAACATCGATAGGTGGACAGGCCAGAGCAGAGGTAAAGACTGGGATCGGCTCAGCTCCTGTTGGTTCCGGGGAGGAGATGGTGTCGGGTGTCAACACCGGCGCAGTCTCCGAAATGGCGCTGTTGGAGAAATGGGCCTGCAAGACGAAGCTTGGTCGATCTGAGTTCGGTTCCATAGGTGACATCTTCGATACGTATAATTATGGTCTGATTGCTGGAGCTTTGTGCGAAATACACTGACACCAATAAAGTCACTCGGGGTAAAAAAAAAAATTTTTTTTATAAGAAAAACAAATTGATTATTTTTGTTTTGTTAGGAAGCTTTACATTCCACTCCAATGCAGATGGACCAACTTCAGATTTCACATAGATAGTTACACAGCATTGTAATTCCGTGAAGTTTACTTTTTCCAAAGGGCATTCTACATAAATGAAATGGCTTGATCTTGATACGTGTAATCACAAGGTCCTCATGGCCGAAATCCTGACTTGCTGTTTCTCTAGGTGAACCAAGTTATTTAAAAAATCAGACATATATGAATTTGAAACTTACTGCTATTTTTGGTACCTTAATTACCACAAAAATAACACGAACTGTCAAGAAGTTTTTTTTCCACGCTCGTTCTAGATCTAATGAGCGGATTCAACAATGAATTCATACCAAAAGCTGCTTTAATAATCTTCTTAACATTTTGATGACACGAGATAAACTTAAAATAATAATTTTTAAAAAAACAGTCTCGAGGTCGCTAGATCCTACTCCACAGAAGTTAGTTTTGATTTCTGCAGGCTCTTGTTGACTGCTGGCTGCTGAGTGCTACTGGACTCTTCCTCCTCTGCCTGCCCTGTGCCTCCACTGCCTCCAGAAACCTGCAGACTACTGAGTAAGCTTACTGAGAGTGAGAGCTGAGACACAGAGTATCTGCTAAAGAGTAGAGACTAGAGTGTCTACCACTGACTCCCGCTTCGCAGTTTTTCGCCGTGCCGCTGCTTGGCGCTTGCTCTGGCAACAGACGAACAGAGGTAGATCTAAAGTGTCAGGATGTTATCTTGGTAAGCTGACTGAACCCCCCTCCTTCCCGTCGGCCCCTCGCACAAAAACCAAAGTGGACTGACCCAACCTGAGGCGCGTCCGTCGCGCGCTAGACGCTCGCCTGGCTCCATGTCTTGGCCTCAAAAGGGGTGAGAGAGGGAAGGGAGGGGAGAGGTAACCTCAGGTCAAAAGAAGAGGAGAGAGGTCCAGTGTATACTTTTTCTCCTTTCCAACTCCAACAACGCTGTGGGACAGGACCATGGCCTGACTTTCAAAGTTTTAGTTATGTTATATAAAAAATATTAAAATAGTTAAAATGTATAATGATAATAATAATAATAATAATAAAAAGCCTTTAAGTGATTTATGATTTAAGTTCATTATAATCTATTAATAGGATTGATATTTGTTCCAGTATCGACCGGCTCGAAAAATCCAGAGTGTATTGTGCGACATGGGCCTGAACAAAGGGTCCCCGCGCTTCTGTGTGGGTTACAAACATACAGCTGTGGATGAGTGACTAAAACAAAGTCAGTCGGCGCCGGCTTTTGATGACCTCTGTGCACACTGCAGCGAGCCCTGCTAATCCGCTTGGTGACTCACCTTACCAAGATTATGGACCGGCCAAAGATCTAGATGTAGACCTGGATGATCTGAGCCGAACACTAGGCAGAGTACAACCGATTTCACAGTTCACGCCTCAGCTCGCCAACACTGAAGGTCATTGACTAAAGCCACTCTGTGTTTATGGAGAGAGAGGGAGAGAGAGAGAGAGAGAGTGAGAGACACGTTGACTCCCCCCTCTCCATATATCTTGCCACCCTCCTCTCTTTCTCCCTCTATATATATATATCTTTTTATGTTATTCTTGCTTGCGTCTTTTTCCTTCTCTCTCCCTATAGTAAGCCCAAAAATCACATCATAAGAATACGAGAGCGCCTACAACCATAGTTAATATGTTGGTTCTGTTGTTTTGTTAAACGACCGTCGTGTTCTATCGTTGGCTAACGGGGAATAAGAAAAAAAGTGAAGGGGAATCCCCTTTGATGTCAGCATATCGTGTTACTGAATTTAGTAACACGCGCGAGGTAGTCGCCCAGACTTGTCAACAGCTATAACGCTCTAAGCCAATCACAGAGCTCGTTTTAGCGGGGAGACGGCTGCGACAAACCTTAGCCAAACACCGAACACAAAACAACCTCAGCGCTCCGTGCTAATTTATGCAAGGCTGGAAGAAAATAGTGCACGGGGGAAGTCTTCCCGAAGCGGGAAAATAATAGTGTTGTATTGTGGTTACAGCCTGGTAAATGGACTGGAGTTTGTGAGGGGTAGGGAAAGGATCAGACTTAGGAAGGTGGCGAATATAAAGTAAAAAAAAAAAAAGAAAAGAAAAGAAGACGAAATCTGCAGGAAACAAAACTGTCACCATTGCAGTTGCAAATTGCAACTAGCACGAATCTGAACATTATTTTAAACAACACCAGACACGGGAAAAAGTACGATCTTGACAAGGAGGCGGGGGGGAGAGGGGTAAATTTAGAATGACTAATGATAAGAAAAGATAATAATTGCAAAAAGCTAGATGGTTAAATTTAAAATGGGGAAACTGAGAAATGATTCATAAAGATGACGTATCAGCATAATTTTTTCAGGTCTTCAAAAAATCAAACACGGTCTTGGATGTTTGTTAGGAAGGAGAGAGAGAGAGAGAGAGAGAGAGAGAGAGAGAGAAAGATAGATAGAAACACATACACACATGCTAAGAGGAGCTACAGACGACATAGAAAGAAAGACAGACTGAGAGTGAGATGATAGGGGTGGGGGGGGCATACGGTCAGGCATTTAAGCTAGACAATGAAGGGATAGAGAGCAATAAGGGGGAGACTGAGAAAGATATATATATATTCTCTCAATTTTAGCCCCCAATCTGTCTGGCTTTCTCCATAATAAACTATTTATCTGCCTATTATTCTATATCTCTTCCAATATAATATATTCTATCTACATTACACACACAGAGGTTATTAATAAATATCTGTGATTACACCTATGTATATCATCAAATAACGACCATGAAAACAATACATTTTCATACAATTTTATATCGAAGCCTTTAAGTGATTTATGATTTAAGTTCATTATAATCTATTTATAGGATTGATATTTGTTCCAGTATCGACCGGCTCGGAAAATCCAGAGTGTATTGTGCGACATGGGCCTGAACAAAGGGTCCCCGCGGCTTCTGTGTGGGTCATACAGCTGTGGATGAGTGACTAAAACAAAGTCAGTCGGCGCCGGCTTTTGATGACCTCTGTGCACCCTGCAGCGAGCCCTGCTAATCCGCTTTGGTGACTCACCTTACCAAGATTATGGACCGGCCAAAGATCTAGATGTAGACCTGGATGATCTGAGCCGAACACAAGGCAGAGTACAACCGATTTCACGGTTCACGCCTCAGCTCGCCAACACTGAAGGTCATTGACTAAAGCCACTCTGTGTTTATGGAGAGAGAGGGAGAGAGAGAGAGAGAGAGAGAGAGAGAGAGAGAGAGAGAGAGAGAGAGAGAGAGAGAGAGAGGGGGAGAGAGAGAGAGAGACAGAGAGATAGACAGAGAGAGAGACAGAGAGAGAGGGAGAGAGAGAGAGGGGGGGGAGGGAGAGAGAGAGACAGAGAGGGAGAGAGGGAGAAAGTGAGTTGGTTTAACGTCCAATGTCAGCACTATATAGGCTATACTATGGACGGGCCCCAAGACTGACGTCTGACAATTTTATGTGCTGTCATACATGAGACAGACTGGTCGAGGATTCCATGGCTCATGTCTCGTCGATCACATTAATCTGACGCCGACCCAATCAGTTACAGGGACGAAATTGGATAAATAGATCTTCCGATCTTTGGATTCAAACCGCGGACCTCCCGATCTCGGGACCAACGCTCTATCACTTAAGCCCCAGAGAAAGAGAGAGAGAGAGAGAGAGAGAGAGAGAGAGAGAGAGAGAGAGAGATGGTTTGCGTCATAATCATAATAATAATTATTTTGTTCATTTTGTCTTTTGATATAACAATCAGCAACAGCTGATCACTAAAAACATAAGTGTTGTATTAGGGACCGGTACACTATATAACCTAACCTGTGCGTTTCAAACCAAAAATCTTTTTTTTTTTTAATAATCAATCATTACAAGTATCGGTAGTTGGATTTGGATATACTGCTCTGTTCGATTATTATTACATATCGTAATATAAAGGGGTTTTGATCAGGGTGGGCCCTTAACTTTGTAATAATCAATTGAAAAATAACAATGCGTCTGTAAATACTTTTTTTTTAAAGATCATAAACATTAGCATTTTCTTTCATTCCCTTTCGATGTTTGGCAGTTATTCATACTATCTACCAGTTTTCCAATATGTTTTGTAGGCCTACCTCTTTCCATTGATCAATTACTCGTTGTATAGTTTACATGATTATTATAAATATACGGATGTAATATTGTTGTGAACCTGGTTAGATCTATATTTATATTTCGCATACGATTTTGAACTGAATTTAGTCGTTCAAACGAGAAAGGACCAACAATGTCGTCTTACAAATGTCTGAACGACTTGTGTCTGAACCCTCGCCCCTCGCGGCCCCTGGGCGTGTGATGCACATCGTCATGGCACAAGCAACGGGAGATCGAGAATGCAAAAATTAATGAGTAATGGCTTGAGAGAAAGAGAGAGAGAGAGAGAGAGAGAGAGAGAGAGGTGAAAGAAATAAAAGGAGAGAGAAAGACGTGTATATTAAAAGCTTCAGTAAATTATGTTTATGATATAGTGTATATGATGTAATAAAAACCGCACATGAACAAACTGGATTAGCAAACTCATGTAACAGCAACAAACTTGTTTGGGTGTAACTAGGCCTTGCTAGGTTTTCATCAGCTTTATTAATAGCGCGGTTAGCACCAATTGGCACATTGTGGTAGAGGCCTAAGTGAAACGCCACTTCTATTACACCTAAACACATTCAACACGAAATCTATCTTTCCGATTAACTCCGATGCAAAATTAGTTCTAAGATACGTGAAGGCGGAAAGCTTTCTTGTTGTTTTTTGTTTTGTTTTGATATATTAATCGGTATATTAATTTTTATTTGGTATATTAATTTTGTCTGTTGTACGTGTACTAAGAAAATGGAAAGTGAAAAATGAGAATTGTAGAGGATACAGTGTTAGTTTTGACTTAAATAAAAGTATGGCTAATTTACCCTCCCTCTCTATCTCTCCCTCTCTTTCTCTCTCTCTCTCTCTCTCTCTCTCTCTCTCTCTCTCTCTCTCTCTCTCTCTCTCTCTCTCTCTCTCTCTCTCTCTCTCTCTCTCTCTCTCTCTCTCTCTCTCTCTCGTTGTCTATCTCTCTTTTTTCTTTTCTCCTTCCAGTTTCTACCTTTCATCTCTTCTCGATTTTATTTTCATAAAACCTCTCACAAAGTGAATACAAATATTTCTCAATGTAAGAAATATAAAGCGCTCTGATAAGTTGTTTTAATGTCTCTCCCTCTCTGTCTCTCTCTCTCTATCTCGCTGTCTCTCTTTAGCTTTACCTTATTCTCTAATTTCTCCCCCCCCTCTCTCTCTAGCTCTATCTTATTCTCTCTCTCTCTCACTCCCTTCTCTCCATCTCTTTATGTATCATCAATCTTCTTTATCATTTTCTTCATCCGTTCATTCACCACCATCGTCATTGTCATCTGCATAATCACCAACGTTAACATTATGCTTACAAACAAGCACCCCCATTTGTCTTTTTAATTATCGTTTCTATGTCCGCTTTTACAAATAATATTCATGAACATCATCTAGTTGAATATCTTCCTTACCCCCCACCCCCCTTCCCCACAAACCCCACATACACACACACATTATTTTTGTCCACCCTCCAACTTGATCTTGTTCAAACATGTTTGAAGCTCATCCTAGGACCATGCCATTTTGTTTTTAGTTTACACTCATCTACTGCAATCATCTTTAGCAAAGCCCTATCTTTATTGGACACTTTTTCAAAACACTGTACCCTTCATCTTTAATGAACTGAGCGCTTCTCCCTGCACGATGTACACACTCTGTAGGGGCGCCCAGTTGACACACAGAGAGCAGGGGCTGTGGGTCAGCAAACCGTGACACGAGTCACCAGGACAGGTAGCAAACAAAGCCCAGCTGTTGGATCTCTGCCAAGGCCTGCTAATCCAAGGATTACTCTACCGTGACCAGAATTACTCATCACGCAGATAGAAGGCAAAGCCAATGAAGTGATCAATTTCATAATACATCTGCAAGTGAACATGAAGGGAAAATAGTTGCACTGTCCTCTTCTCAGCTCCTGATTAATTATGGTACTCTGCGTCGGTAATAAATTATAAAAAAGAGCAAAAAAATAAAATAAAAGTCAAATGCTAGATGTAAGCACACGAACGTCTTCAAGTTCTCTCCGTGGAAATTCGGGGATGGACAAAGGTGAAAAGATAGGCCTAGATGATGATTTTGGGATGTGGCAAAAGTCAAAATTAGTTTGTCGTAGAAAAAGGTAACAAATAAATCAGGTACTGACACTATTTTTTACACACAAATCAATCACGTCGTTGACCCTCGTCCACTTTGTCATGTAGTGACGTCATCAAAACATTATGCAGTTCAAAACCTTTTTGGGTTTGTTTCCCCGCGATTACGTTTATTTGCTTCTTTTGATATTCTTTGATTCTAGCTATCTAAAAAAGAAAAGAACATATTAAAAAAGAAGTACACATGGATGAGAGGAAACCGAATGTATGCACATCAAAAGTCTTGTGTAAAGTAACTTTTTTTTTTCCTCTCTTTTTTTTTCTTCAAAGCAATAATTATTTAGAAAAATCCTAGCTTGAAATGATCTAGATCACGCATAAATATTCTTAATAAGAGTGAGAAAAAGTCAAGTTGCCCATTCCCCGACACCACGCTTTGTTCTGGTTCAAAACACTTGAATAAGCTATATTCCTTATATAACAAACTTGACTGTTACTGTTAGTTGCATTAAAACGAAGCTTATTTTTTTAACTGAGATTATTTTGATTTGCAAGCATTCTACTGGCGTCTTGCGCATCAAAGTTTGCGTCTTTTGAAAGCAAATCGATCAATTGTTACCAACAATTATGAAGGAAAGACAATTGATTTTGCCTGTTTATCAATCAAAACAAGCATATTGTTAATTACAAATCAACCAACATTTAGAATCGATTAGTAGTGATTGGATGAAAAGGAAGTGGACATTTTTAAAGTAGACTAGTGAGCGATACGAACAAGTTCAACCATGCAGCATGTCGATTCATATTGACACAATGCAACGAAAATCAAAGAATGAACAAGAAGGAACATCTAACCTTTGTACCGGGTTGAGAGGAAAAAAAAACAATTACTAGCGTATTCATTATTTTTCAAGCAGTTTTGGCGCTAACCAAACAAAATTGAGCAAATTTTTTCAAATTAATATAGATTGATAGGATGTCTTAAATTTATCTTCATCAAACATCCCTCCTTGTGGAACAAAATACATGTATAGGTTTTCTTTTTATTTCGTTGTTGTTGTTGTTGTTGTTGTTGTTGTTGTTGTTGTCGCTGTTGTTGCTGTTAATGAACTTAAATTGCATGATAATTGAACCTAATACTTAGGATTTTTTTTCTTTAATATTTAATACTCATTTCAAACCAGACTCAAAACAACAAAGGTTACCCGCTATTTTTTTTCTTGCGGCATAGCCCGAAATACCGGCTTAAAATAATACTAGAGTGCAAGTTGGTTTGTGCGAGGTTCAAACCCTGTACCTTCTGCATCGGAGGCCGACGCTTTTACCCCAGTGTCGCCACGTTGCCCTTTGTTGAGTGTGTTCTGTATTGTTTCATACAGGGAGTTTGTCAGCCGGCGGCTTGTTTGCTTGCTGACTGCATCACCAGTCAAACAGGGCCCAAACCATGTTGACAGGCAGTCCATAAATCCCGTTTAATCCAAACACAGAATTCGCTTAATGGGCACAGCCTTTTCAGAAAACCGGTTTGGTGTTAAACTACACCGTGTATCAAGTACTTTTAAGCTGGTGACATTTTAAGAATCTTGAAGCCATCTTTATTATTAAACAACGCTGCCAAAGATAAATAAAATCCTAATTACCCTATATACCATATTACCCTAAACATAAACGAGAAAACATAGATATATGTTGTTGTTTTTTTGTTAATGTTTTCACTTTCAAGTACATACATAACATGTTTTTCAGAAGGAAAAAAAAAATTAAAATGCCCTAAAGCAAACTGTGCAAGCTTCACTTTTCTACACGGCTATTTCTTCAAAGGCTTGATACGTGACACAAAGGAAACTCACCTGAACGAGGCCTAGATTCTAATTCATGACAAGAAAATATTTTGCGTTTCTCACCAGCAAAGACATGATGGCGGCGTTGTTTAGGTTAGGTGACAGTGATACAATGGAAATCCCGTTACTGCATCATCTGGTGTTGGTGTCGGTTAACCTTTGGTAGACCCTACCCTAGACTCATCAGAAAGAAAATGTGTGATGGAAACTAAAAAGAACCAGCGTAATGGATCACCATCATGACTTTCCACTCATGGCAGAGCACGGTCCACGAACCAAAGAGCAATACAGTGTATCAATTTCTTTCTTGGGCATGTTGTCACCTGTGACTCAATCCATAGCCTGCTTTTGGTATACCCCGGCCCTCTCAACACAATCTTCCAGGTCTGAAACGGGCTGCTCTGCCGTGGTGTCTTTGGGAATGGGGGGTTTTTCAACTGTCTTTGGTCAGACATTCCACTGCAGCCTCTGTCTTGTAATGCTATTCTAGGTTTTTCTCAACGTGTGACCTATCTATCTATCGCCACCTTCGTATATCCACCTTTTCTTCCATTGGTGTCCGTTTAGCCCCTTTTGAAATCCCTTTTGAAATCCCCTAATTTCTCATTTTCTTTCTCCACTTTCTCCAAAGAATGCCTCTTAAATATTGTATTGTCTGCAGTTTCCTCTGAGTTCTTTTAATTGGCTTCTAGGCTTTATACCATACAGTAAAACCATCTCAAATTTGAATTCATTCTTGATTTTTCTAACATATGTTGTTTGTATTCCAAGTTTTTCTCAAACTGTGTGCGAGCTGCTCTTGTTTTTCCTATTCTCGAATTGACTTGTGCTTCACTTCTTCCTGTCAAAGCAATGATACTTAAAAACGAGGTTAACCTACTATAGTGGTTCTCCTAGAGAAGCTGTTAATACCAGACTACTGGTGTAACTTAATCCATACAGTAGAGAGGCTGCAGAGCAACGAGACACAGTCATGCCGGCACAAGAAAATACGTCAACATTTATAGGACGAGCTTATAGAAGGATTATAATTGTTGCAGAAGGACTTTTTATTATTTAGAGTGCAAAGAGAATATCAGAGGGAATTATGACACAATTTGTTTTCGTAAAACGAATATATGCACTTGCAAGGCTGCAGAAAGTATAACAACAGCCCAGAACAAAAATATACTTCTTTGACTCACAGATCCAGATCAGGTCCAAGAAATGATCAGTGGCGACTTCTTTGATTGAAATCTTGTTTATAGCGCGCATGACGCATCTAGGATAGTCTCTGATTTGGTGCGTATCTGGCTATTTTGTGTCTGGTGTCATATACAGGGCAGCGCATGAAAAAACCTTTCGGCTAATGGCAAGGTTTGTCCTTTTGCAATTATTCATCCCATTCGATGCTAACAACTAACAAGTGAGAGGGCTTATCCCATAACAGTGCCAACACCCCCATAGTCCCCTCCACCGCACCCCTCGCCCCTCCTCACCAATAGCTCTAAACTATTAACAGTTGTCAACCAAAGTTTGTGACACGGAGTGAACTGGCGCAACTTACTTCAAGTACAACCGCCCGGGGTGGTGGTGGTTGGAGGAGGGGGGGGGGGGGTAGGGGGGGGGGGGGGGTTACTAGATCTGGATCTGGCAGCAGCACTAAAACTGTGT
Organism: Elysia chlorotica; assembly: GCA_003991915.1. Classification (NCBI taxonomy): domain Eukaryota; kingdom Metazoa; phylum Mollusca; class Gastropoda; family Plakobranchidae; genus Elysia; species Elysia chlorotica. The sequence continues at coordinate 322,208 of RQTK01000456.1, forward strand.
CAAGGTTTATTCATTCTGCCCATTTAACGCTGATGTAAACCCAGGGCACTAAAAATAAACGAGAGAGAGAGAGAGAGAGAGAGAGAGAGAGAGAGAGAGAGAGAGAGAGAGACACACACACACACACACACACGAGGACGAGCCCTCGGGGAGACTGGAAGGAGGTTAAGGACAAACTTTACACTAGATTGAGCTTATCTTCTTGTTTTGATCTAAGGCCTGTCCGTGGCTTCATTGGCCCATTGGCTGCTCAGACAAATAAAGACAAAACTGAGCCAGATTTCTATATAGTGTCAATTTCGAAAGTATTGTATTTAACCTATCTTCCTCCCCGTCTCCTCTCTCTCTCTCTCTCTCTCTCTCTCTCTCTCTCTCTCTCTCTCTCTCTCTCTCTCTCTCTCCCACAATCTATCTACTTATCCATCTATCTCTGTTTCTCTATCTTACCTCTTAATGGTCCCCGCTATACGTCATCTCAAATCAAATGTGTCATAATCATGGTTTTCATTGTGCCCGATGACCAGCTGCCGAAATATTTAAAAAAAACAACAACAACAAAAACAAAAAAACACCCACAAAGTAGGGCCTAAAATAAACGACAAAATCATCATCATCATCATCATCATCATCATCATCATCATCATCATCATCATCATCATCATCATCATCATCATCATCATCATCATCATCATCATCATCATCATCATCATCATCATCATCATCATCATCATCATCATCATCATCATCATCATCATTATCATTATCATTATTATCATCATCACCATCACCATAATCTTTTTCATCGCTATCATTGCGATGACACTCATCATTAGTCATAGAATTTCGATATAGGTTTGTATGATGACCTTTTTTTCCATAATTAAGTGCATCTTTAGACATAATATCTGAACTGTTACTGTTAAATGTTCTCCTTCCAGCTGTACCAGAATACACTCTATATAATTATACAATAACTCTCATAGAACAGAACGTGCACGATGCCCACGTTGTTGCGTCTCTACTAGGAAGATAAGCAGGTGTCTCATAGTAAAAGTAACCTTGATAACACAATAGAGATATTGCTAGAGTCTCCCCCTCTCTCTCTCTCTCTCTCTCTCTCTCTCTCTCTCTCTCTCTCTCTCTCTCTCTCTCTCTCTCTCTCTCTCTCCCCCCCTGCTCTCTCTTTCTATCTACCGAGACAAGTTTGCAATAGTAAATCTGTACGTACGATAAATTGCGAATTTAGCGTTATCTTTGGGCTTATCAGTTTTTACACGAAGTGTCTCCCGCAAAGCTTGTAAAGTTGTACACAGTGATGTCGCCTCTTCCCGACGCATGCGAGGGATACACGCACTGCCTGGTGCAAAAACCTCCCTACCCCCAGTTGAGTAGGGGCCAGATGGATTTTTCCAGTGGTCAATTAGTGGCCAAGTGGTACTTCACCGCTCTCACCCCATGTCTCAGTTGGTGACGTCCGATCACAACAATCAGAGCTAGATTTAGCGTCCATTGATCCTTGCTGCGTTTGTTTAGTAATTTGAGGCTGATTAGAATATTGATACATTGAGAATTGACACCATTTTCTTCTTAAGGTCTTCTCTACCGCTGATCAATAAAAAGAAAGTTATTTTTATTAGATTTTTATAAGCCTATTTCCAGACACATTTCATGATTTAACAGCACGAAAAAAATATACGAATATTAAAAAAAAAAGTTATACTGCATCGGAATTGTCTCTTTAGACTCAAACGAATAATACACTAAGCAAAAGTTCCACATATTATTTCAACTGAAACGATGCAGTTGTAATACATTTGGAATGTATGCGTGCAGGGTTCAAAGAATAAGAGGACATTGTAATAAATAATAAATAGTTTTTAAAACTATTCTCGTCCTTCTCACCACCCCCCTCATGTTCATCGTCGTGATGATCATAACCTTCTTAAAATTTTAAATGAAAGAGAATTCAAAGAATAACCATTAATTCCACCACCACCACCATCATCATCATCCATCATCATCATCATCATCATCATCATCATCATCATCATCATCATCATCATCATCATCATCATCATCATCATCATCATCATCATCATAAATTGAGAAATAGTTCACCAACAATAAAATATCCTTTGAAAAACTTCCAAAAGAAAAAAAAATTAATGAAAACAAAGATGACAAGTCATAACTAGTTAGCTTGACCATGTAAACGTTTGTCTGTAAAACATCACACAATCATATTTAAAGAGAACCCCAATTTACTAAAACTCTTAAAGCAAGGTGTTTTTATTGTGTTTCTTGACCTGGGCTATATTTAGCTTATACTATGGGGCTGATCAGTCATGATTCCTGACTCGCCCGTGTAGCCTGGCCGCTGCTGTCCTCAAAAGTTCGAACAAGTTTTTTTTCGAACATACACTGTATTAGCGACTTCTCGAAGTTAGAAGTCTGAAAAAAAAAAACAAAATATAATAAAAGGTTAACTATTGTACAAACTTAAGTATTTAAACTTGTCTGTTCTGCCATAATTGAAACTTGTCATTATTGAAAAATGTCTAGAGCTACAACCGCTTTCACCGCCACTGCTAAGTCTACTGTATTGTGTTTTCATTTGTTGTAGATTTTTACTTTTCTTAAATGCCATGACTTTATAGTTTATTTCTTTCGGAAGATTCATTTCAGAGCACTCCTAGTCTTCATGATGATTTTGAAAATGATGTTTAATTGATTATCATCATGTCTGTTAAATTTGTTTCTTTATTTGGACTTGGAGCAAGAATTGTTTTTGTAGCACATAATATATTACGTTTAAAACGAGTTCTCTCTTCCGAAAAATCTCTCTCTGGGAAAATCGGCTGATCTCAGTTGTCATTTCTATAGTTAAAATGCAAAGAATAATAAAGTTTTTGATTGTTTTGAGCAGTTCCTACCACAGGATGTGAAGTTTGCAGACACACTAACAGCCCATCGGAAGTGTACAAAGAGCATTCATTTTCATCCCTAAAAAAGTGCTTGTCTAGTGCAATGTGGCTGCGAGTTTCTGGAGAATTCAGTATTGTAAATAATTTGAGGGAGCTGTATGGATTGGGGAAAATATCAACCGTGAACGCGTGTTAAGATTTTTATCATGGAAATAAAACGATTGTTTTGTCTTGAACCTGTACATTTTTTGGATGACTTTTATATCGTGTTTATTATCTGCTCCTAATTTTTTTAATCTGTGGTTCCGACTACATTTATTTTGGGACACACTTTCTTTCTTTGTATCGCACAACCATAGTAACTATTGTAACCATTAGCTACATGCAGTGCTTTACAATAACGTCGAAGTTACGCTCAATATAGTTCTGCTGGATATAAATAAACTACCAACTATTGAAGAGCTAGACTTAGGAGTGTATTCTATTTGGAGAGCGAAAAGTTCAGGCACTGGACAGATCGATTGTCAGACCAACTAAAGCGTCTAAACTGCATCTTCGCTTTTAGCGTTATTTTTCAAAACAGTTCGAATACTTTAACTTAGAATAAGACTGGCTTTGAGATAGATATTATGCAATCGTCTTGTCAAGTGCCTGATTATATATTTAATCCTACATTATTATTGATCATAATGTGTAAACACCTTTCCAAAAGTGAATGTGATCTTCGCTACTTGATTTTAATGAGATGAGCTGTAAAACGGAGCTGGAAAAGACCCCAGTTGTCTAGCAGTGTTATGAAAATAATCATTGTTTGCGCGCCTGCTAATGATCTAAATATAACACTGACGAAACGAATCTCGAGAGGCTAGAATCTAGACCGATTTTTTTTTCCATTTCGCAATGCCAGTGAGCTAGGCTCTCTCAAATCGCTGATTAGATAAAGGTCGAGACAGGACACCGACACGGGGTTGCATCAGTTCTTGTTGTTGTTTTTTAATCATTTTAATAGGCCTATAAGAATATTAACGTGTTAAACTCGCTAATTTTTAAAGGTCAAACATGAAACTATTAGATACCTTGAATTTTCATTGATAGTAGGGTCAATTTTTGTCAGCACTCATGAGTGTTTTCGATGCTAAAACCCCCAAAAATATGTAGAACTTCCCTAAGCTTATCGCAACGATCTCTGAAATTTGCGGAATATGCTGTTGTTGTTGTTGTTGTTGTTGTTGTTGTTGTTGTTGTTGTTGTTGTTGTTGATGATGTTGTTATTGCTATTATTTGCCTTCACCTCGTAGATACCGGTAGTTATTGTTTTATAATTGAGTATTATTTCCATATGCAGTATGTTTACTTTCTTCTTGGCGGCAAAATGACAAGATATCAATTTGTAGGAGTTTTTGTTCGCATCTTCCTTGCATTTTATTTTTTTAATACCTCTCGAAAGAATTTGCGAACCAGCAATGAGAGGTTAGGCTGTAGTTATTCCACATGGCATCAATACTTTTAATTTTAAAACTATCTGATTCGGATTATGTCTCCCATGTCTCCCCAAGAATCATATACAGAGAACTGGAAACCAGCTGAGGAGAAGACTAAAAACTCCCTGCTGATTAATACGAAGCACTGGTGATTTGGTTATCTGGCAAACCCTTAGTTAGATTTTATCATGTACAGTACATGTACGCTATAGATCTACATATTTTATACTAAACACCTACAAATTAATATTGTTGAGTCACATCGGAAAAAAAGTATCCAAGGGAGGTAAACCGTGTTTATTTTGTATGTAGAATAGTACATGGATTGTCTTTCATAAATCAACATTTAGACTGCTTGCCTTCGGTTCCAAGAAATCAAAACTTAATCGCTTTTTTTTAATGACGGCGTAATTTTCTGTAAAAAACAAACTGCATTGGATTTTACCATTACGACGTTACTCTAAAGATTCGTCTTATCTTAAAACTATTAAGCTCACGCCTCTCGAATCCGGACACCCTGCGTCGGAAGCCCATGCACTTAGCCCAGCGCTACCGTGTTCCCTCCTCTGCCTCCCATCCCGTCTTCCCTTGATAATCTTTCCTTTTCCTCTTCTTCTCTTTCTTCCTCCTCCTCCTCCTCCTTTCTGTCAACCCTGCACTCACTGGCGTCCTCTCTATCTCCCTCTCTCTCTCTGTCTCTCTCTCTTTCTGCTCCTCCTCCTCCTCCTCCTCCTCCTTTAAGCTAATGATTTAACATTTAACAATGATTATTCAGTTTCTTCACCCATTAGTTTTCCACAATGTCGACATATTTACGGGCACGACAACTTCTTCATACGAAGTCTTGGGGCCCGTCCATAATATAGCCTATTAGTGTGTAGTACAATATACATGCTGCTGTTACGAAAATATACAATCATGTAGGCCTATTATGTGAAAAGCTCTTGAAGGCTACAATACCACTCTAATTGAGGTCTTGTAAATTTCACTTTGTAAATTCTTTTCATCTCTTACTGCACCATGTCCTTTGCATTCTCTTCCATGGTGAGTGAATTTGGTCTAACTTGATTAAAGTTAAAAATTAAAAAATAAATAATCCTCCCTCTTTTGAATCCCAAGCATAGGATCCGTGACGAGTAACTCGTTTTAACACCTGAAAGGTTGATCAGTTATTCCAACTCCTCACCAAATAGCAGTAATTGTCGGTCAACCGAGACACAACATTTATAAACATAGTACACAAAATCGAAGGTAAAAAAAACAAAAAAAAAACAAAAAAAAACAACCGCAAATTGATTAGTGCTTTAATTTTTCTTTGAATTAGTTAATGATTAATTTGGTGTGATTAAGCAATAAATTTTATTGTACATGTATAACACAATCAACTACTATTTCTTCGAGGAACAATGCAAGCCTTGGTCGGACAAAAGAAGCTTTCTCTTAGTTTATCTTGTTTTGTGTTTTAACGAAGACAGGACATTGCGACAGGATACCCGGACATGGTCCTTTAGTGACACCAATATAACAAGTAGTAAACATTTGATGTCAGAGCCGGGATCGAACACACAACAACCAGAAGGCGTGCGCACTACCATTGTATTTTGGTATTACCCGCCAAGGTAAAAATTACATCACATGTATTTTTATTGTTTTTCGTTAAGGCGGTCGGTTAGGCTTGTCCTGTCCTATCTAGTTAGGGCCTTAAATATCTACTGACACTTCCTTTAAAAACGTTTATTTTATGAGAACCACAAGCAACGACCTTGGGTACACTGGAATCAAATTGTTGTCCCCTGATTCTGTTTGAGAGTGGGTGATAATACATTATCGTTTTCTTAAACCAGGAAGTTTAGTAGGCGTAATTGGTAGACGGATTATCATATTCACAATAACATGGTGTTAAAAATCCTTGTTCACCTCTGGGTTGGTCTAGCCATGAGAGAGAGTGATGCTGATGACGACTCCAACCTTAGATAGTCTATTATGTACTCAAATATGCTTTTCGACTTTAGAAAAGTGGTATATATATAATACACTGTAGTAGTGCTTGTTAGTATAAAGGACCACCAAACAATAAGTCCACACACGTGAGGAGGAATTATTCCAAATTGAGCCCTTGTTGACTATGGTCATTATTACAAGTCACTTCCTGAAACAATTTAAAAAATTAGAAATTGAAATAAAGATTTTTCTTAACCTCACACAAGTAAATGGATCAAAACCAGGTACATTGTATCTGACTAAGCTGCTGAAAAAACGCATTTCCAAAACAAATGTAAAAAAAACAACACACCAAAAGACTTTAAGGAAGTATTTTAAAACTTTTTTACTAACACCCATACCGTGCACTTTTGTTATAGGAAAACTTTCAAAGTACCCATGGTTGCAATCACTTATAGAGACTAGAGCCTAGCTAGAAGTGGAGATGCTTGTACGTTGTAGAGGCCCTCTTGACTCCAGTGCCATGATTACTGCGGGTATAGAACGAACGCCATTCGATTATGTGTAATGACGTACGTGCTTTTAGTACATCGATTATCTTTCCCTCTGTAAGGAGCATTATGAAGATGTACAGCCATGCCCTCGTATCCCCAGTGTGTTGAGTGAGACCTATCGACACAGCGGCAGAAACACAAGGCCTGTCACAAATAACAACATGATTTTCAATACTTCCATCTATTAGCACTTGTGCTGAATTCTGTAGCTTCGGACAAGGTAAAAACTCCTTGAATAGAATCGGACACAGGCGGAGACAAAAGCAAGCTCACAAGAGGTTAAATATATCAGTGACTATTGATTTGTAAAGGGCAGCTATTCAGCTCGCAAGCTTTGAATACGTTGACAAAATGGGTGTCTTTCAGACAAGGCGAGTAGTCCTGTAAACCTGAATGGTTGCGATGAAAGCGTCACTGTACACAAAATAATGGTTTGCTAAATCAAGATATCAATTATTCCAACTATAATCAAAACACTCCTTAATTACAGGTTTCTAATCATCATCATCATCGTCGTCATCATCATCATCATCATCATCATCATCATCATCATCATCATCATCATCATCATCATCATCATCATCATCATCATCATCATCATCATCATCATCATCATCATCATCATCATCATCATCATCATCATCATCATCATCATTATCATTATCTTTATAAATTCTTTAAATGATTATTTTTGTTATTGCTGCTGGTGAGTATGGTGTGCTTCTTTTCATATTTTCACATGTTTCGTTATCCTGAACAGCTTTTATCAATAAATCAAAGCTAACTTAAAATCAAAGAAACAAACTTAAACAATAAGAATATAGCGAAGAACAAGAACTCCATTATGGAAGACAACCAGTTTAAAGACAAGTTATACGACTCCAGCTTCACGTAAACTCTTAGCTCTTAGTTTTCAGCCAATCAACTTAGTCGCGGAATTGTGTTGCTAAGCGACATAACACCAACAGATTGGTGAGTCCAGTCCTCTTTTCAAGCGTTGAGAAATATAAGACAGCCGCAGCAAAATTAAAGGCACGCCTGGAGAGTTGTCTGTGCATCGGTAGGTCTATGATCTGTTCTATCGTCTATTAAAAAACTGATTATACTCTGATAATGAAAGTACATTTTTAAATATTTATTACCTGTTTTGTGGCTCCTAATTTTTTTTTCAATACGATAACGAAATAGGTGGTTAATGAACGTTACACCACTGGAAAGTAATATAATACTTTTTTTTAGAACAAATTAATAACTTTGTAACGTCACACCACTGGAAAGTGATATAATACATTTTTTTTTTCAGAACAAATTAATAACTTTGTATAATGTCATTATAAGAAATTACTTTGACATACTAAATTTTATGAGGTACTCCCATGCAATTTTTGACATCATAAGAAGAGCATCCGACTTGAAACACAGCAGCACTATAGGTCCAATATCCCTAGGGACATAGACATCAGGGTGACAAAACAAATCAAAGAGACCAATTACACCTAGAAACGAACGTCACTGAAGTCCGTGGGCTCGCAACAAATCTCAGTTTATTGACCGTGCATTCCCAAGAGGGCTTCATGAAAGATTCAGTCGTGTCAATAGACTGTCCTAGGGTGGATGGGTCTCCATCTTTGTCTTTTTCTCCCTCTCTCCCTTTCTCTGTATGTCTGTCTGACTGTCTGTCTGACTGTCTGTCTGTCTGTCTGTCTTTCTCTCTCTCTCTCTTTCTCTCTCTCTCTCTCTCTCTCTCTCTCTCTCTTTCTCTTTTTCTCTCTCTCTCTTTCCCTCTCTCCATCTCTCTTTCTCTCCTCATGTTTCAGACTGAAACGTCTGTACATTTGGCATGGTATCGGGCCAGCTATATCCTCTCATCTCTCTCGTGTCAAGCAGGGATTTTGAGTGAAGTTGGATTTTATATGAATAGTATTGTTATTGTTTTTTTTCTAACCCTGAGAGGTTTATATTTGAATTCACGAGAGGCAACGCTGCTGCACAATATAGAAAAATATAACACAATTTCTTTCTTGACAGTGAAAATGGTATACCTTTTATTCTGATTTATTCATTTTAACTGATTGTCAAAAGGATTCATTTCTACTTTAGTTTTAAATTTACGTGACAACATTAAAGATGTAAATGGAATTCGCCTCGAACTATGGGTAAGTTTCAGTGATTGCTTGCATAATAAGTTT
>RQTK01000456.1:340393-350420 GCA_003991915.1 Elysia chlorotica
CAATAGGTGGGAAAGAAATCCCCTTGCCTTGTGGTCCTGATTATGTTATCCGATATCGGCGCGTGGATCACAAAGCCTGTAATTGTATGGACGCTCAGCTCATTTGTATGTCCTCCCCTCCTCCCCGCATTTGATTTAAAGGGGAATCTCTTTGGTTCTTCATATTAAACTGTTCAAATTGCAAATTGTGACAATAGTATAAAAATACATGGTATCGCCGATCTCTCTTATTCTTAACGTGTTTTGCTTTTATACTTGTGAGGGAAAGGAGTGCGAAGTACTTTATTGGTGTTGTTGTTTTTGCTTTACGAGTTTTTATATTATAATTATAATTATAATTATTACTATTATACGGCTATATTGTGCCCATGATGTCTTAAGACAGTTAATACAGCTGCCATTATACTAGAAGCAGCGGTGACTCCTGTATCTCTCTGAGTGGTAAAAGCATACACAATAATTAAGCATAAAAGGTTTGTTAAACGTAAAGGGAATATAGAGAGAGACATACAAAGAGCACAGAGATACAGCGACAGAGACAGAGAGACATACAAAGAGCAGACAGAGAGGTACAGAGACAAAGACAGAGACATAGATCAGACAGAGAGGTAGACAGACAGGCAGATCGAAGATAGACAGACAGACAGACAAATATAGAGAAAAGGAAAGCAGCACGTATATTACGTGTAGAAGCTTAATGGAGAAGGATTCGAATTCAGTAATGAATGGTGGGAAAATGAACGTGCAAAGGGTAAAAACTCGAGAGACAAGACAAGGCCATGTAATTGAGGTCCACGCAGTTTACAGATCAGTTTGGTTTTCCTTTTTCAAGAATATTAACGTAGGCCAATGCTGCAGCGTTGCATCGAAGCAGACAAACCCTGATGAAAGTGCAGTCTAGGATTAAAGAGTATTATTTGTGATTTGTCATCATAATAGAGGTTGAAATATTGATTTGTGTGCTTTTATCTGTAGTATAATTATTGTTTTTCTTTCCCTTTTCAAAAATAATTCCTTTTCACACCCTTTTTTCTCCGGATCAGACTGATATTAATAAAACTGCCGCAGAAGCACTATCTTTGTTATATCTAATCAGTACTGGAAGCCCTATGAGAAAATTAATCACCTAAGGGTTTTCCCAATCTGGTCTTTCACATCAAGGCACGCTGCATAATCTAAGTAAGGCCTTGGGTGCAATCAAGGCTGTTTTTTTCCTCCTTTAATTTTCTTTGTATGCTATTGGAGTTAAGCACTGATGCTGTGACAAACTTTATTCCAATGCCCAAACCTCAAAGTTTATGAAATTAAACCTGGATCTAAATCGAATTTAACGTAGGTTATAATTACGGTAGCATGCTAAAGTAGATGAAAAAAAGGGGAAGAGATTGTATATTACGCTAATCTTACTTAGATCTAGATCTAGATCTACATACTAAACAATCCATGATACCACGTTCGTGTTTTTGAACCAAAAGAGAAGTAGCCTCTAGAAATCTAGATCTAGAATTATATTTCAATATTTGAGATAGTTATAATCTTCAACATAATTATCTTAAAGTTTACCGATATTTTATTAAAATTTAGTGGCAAGGTAAACTCACGTATATTTAATCTATTGTTTTTTCTTTTCAATATCAATATTTAATGAAAACACACAAATTACACCAGATTATGGTTATGGTAAACTTAAAGCCTTGAATCCATGAAAGTAAAATCTTTGTCAAAGCATTGTAATAAAACGTATTCTGCCACAGCTACTTTTCATATTTATGGCGTTTCACTTGCTCCTTCTTTTCAAGTTAACCCTATTTAAAAGATTTCAGTAAATGCAACGTATCCTTACTAAACAGCCATTGAAAAGGCTTTTATTGTGTGTTTCTTTAAACTCTGTCCCGAAAAAAAATTAAACTTTAAGGAGCACAAGCATGAAATAGTGTAAACATTTACTGTGTACTTAGATCGGCAACTTCTATAGGCAAAAATAATCTCAGCTTTTTTTTTTTTTAGATCCAAAACAGACAATAATGTTAAAGTGGACCTCCAGCTCATCTCTTGGGAACAAGAACAACGTCCGCAATCACCCGAAAGAAGAAGGAACCGACAGTCCAGATGGAGAGAATTCTCTTGAAGGCAAGCACACTAAGAGTAACTGGTCAAATACTTTGGTTGATGTTAGAGGACGATCTAATTCGTTCAACAGCTCACATGCTAACTGGTCTGGCAATCTGCCATTCAGCTACACAGACCCAGTGTCAAGTCATAGACCTGAATATCCGTACCTGACGAGGCTTGACCTACACAATACTGCAGAAAGAAAAGCTGTCCCCCCTGTAACAAAAAATGCGGATGTGACGGCAAATCCAACCCCCCTTTTTAAACCAAGTCAAGATGGTCTATCCCGAAGCAAAAGCATGCCTCGTCTGGGATCGCCAGTGAGTTCAACTAGTTCTTTCGGTGGGGCCAAGAAGGGAATCTTATCTAAAGTCAAGAGAGTCTTTCGAAGATCAAAAGGAAAAGACGTGGAAAGACGCAGTCTCTCCCAGCCTTCGTCCCCAAAAAATGAAGGTTTGTCAAGTCTCAGCACAAAACTAAAAGATAAATCTAAAACACCAGTCTCTGATATGAAAAAGTCCAAAGTCGGACATCCAGAAATGCCATCAACAAGATTAACAAGACGCATGGAGTTAAGAAAATCTCAGAGAAAAAAAATAGACAAAGGCAAAGAAACGCCTCTTTTCAACAGTACGCCAATGTTAGATATAGGTGACACGTTGGAAGACGAAATCGCTGCATATGAAGAGACAAAGTGGAACCTTACAAAGGATTGTGAAGAGGATTGCTATGACGGTATTTCTCAACAACAGCAATCCCAACCAACTTTCGACACATTTAAATCTTCAATTCCTCTCCCCTCCGATACTGACTCAGGAGATGCTTGCAAAGAGGTTATTTCTTACAATGAAGATCAGACCAGCAAGCGTCCTCGACACTTGCCAGCCGATGATCAAATTCCAGACACTCGGCAGCAATGCCAAAGCAGCCCTAGTCAGAGTGCAACGTCCAGTTCAGGAAGTGTCACGTCCTACTCCACCTCTGTCTCATTCCAGCCTACCCCACTAGAGGAGAGTGTTCTCGACCGACAGGTTGAAAACAATGTGAAAGTTGCCCGGCCCAGGAGTTCTTACTCCAGAATCTCGAATCTGTCGACTTTTGAGGAAGACAGCAGACGACACATTAGTCAAGTAATTGGTGATTCTACAGCAATTTGCCAAGAGAGGTCTCAGAATTTGTTACATCATGATAGCATGAATTCTCTTTTAAATTTCGCCGAGGAACTTGCTGAAACGTTGGCACCACACGCGGATATAAGTGATAGCTATCATGCCCTAGAACCTGAAATGAAAGGTGCAAACAATCATCCCTGTATTGAAACAAAGATTAATACTATTGTCAACACAATTAATGAAGCCGATTTTCAAAAAGAAGTGGAATTCAATAATGAAGATGAAGAGTTAGGAACGAACGTGAAAGATGAAGAAACGGGTGCAGAGCATCTAAAACCTATAGGCAACGAAATAAATCAGGCAGACATTATTTCCTTCTCACAGGACAGTCCTGAGAATAGTGATTGGTCATTAGAAGAAGCGTCCCATATATCTTTATCTGTAAGAGAACAAAATGCTAGCTGTGGTGTAGATCCAAGTAAAATGCATTCGCTTGTTACAGGCGGAAATAGTTTTAAATTGGAACTAATTGATATTTTAGAAAAGACATTGAATGACAGAGATCGGTCAACAATAGCTTCAGTGAGAACCGGAGCCATTCACGAACCTTTTATTCAACATCTGGAAGAAAGCAAAGCCAATGAAACGGATTCTAACTCCCACATTTCGTTATCCTTAAGTTCAGTTTGTACCCAGTCATCGCCCGTAAGCTCGACAATATCGCATCCATATTCTGAGGGTGTGGTCGCTGCTTCACAATCTAAGGAGGCCCTTTATTGTCATAAAGTTACGAATGCCAAAAATAATAACAACGGACACAGTAGTTTCCTGAGAAACAAATTCCAACTGGAGAGAGAAAATTTTACTGTTTCAGCTGATGGTGAAGAAAAAATGGAAGTTAAAGATTTTGACTGGTCCGAGATAAAGAGAAACGTACACACAGACTACGTCATTGGAATGGCTCGACAGGATCACCTCAAACCTGAAATGCATGAAAACAGCACGAAAAGCATCGACTACAGTCCTATGCGAGTCAAAAATATTGTTCATCAATTGGAGGAACAAATTAAAATAAAACTAGACCATCACAAAGATACGAAGGTCAGCACCAGCAATTCTCAAGAAATTCATCCTCAAAGTGAAAAGGTTGGTGCAAGAAAATCCTTTTCTACTTCCGTTGTTAACGAACATCTCATTGAATCCAAGAACACGACAAATACGGTTAGTGGCAATAAACCAAGCCCACAAGTTACCGCCACGTTGAAAAACGATTTGACTCGTCAAGAGAGCCCTTTTGGAGCTTCTTCCGAATCGGGTTCTTTATATCAGTGTACCGTAAACAAAAAGTGTGACGGTGTCGATATAAGTTTTGCAGACGCTGATTCTTTGCCATCAGCTAGTGATGAAATCGCTATGATTTCTAACTGTGGCAATAACCAGATCTCTAGGGATTCGGTTGGCTCTGATACTCATTCTATGTGTAGTGATGTTATGGGAGGTTTCAGCTCTGACGAGGCGCCCGACATTTACGGTGCAAGCTGTGAAATCAGCTCCAGTCAAGAGCGAAATGACCGTACAGACAGAGAGGAAATATCAATGTCATATTTAGCTGCCAAAATTGCAAAAAGCTTTGAAATATTCTCAATTCCTCGTACTACTGAGGAAAACAAAAATAGGAGCGTTGATCGGAACGCTATAGTCTCCTCAGTAGCGACACTGCCGTCCCCTGATTTGCCACCAGCGACTCCTGTTGCGTGCGATTTCACAGAAGACAAGGGCATCACGGATGTTACACCCCCTGGTGGACTTGTTGAATCCAGCATTAACTCCGAAAACTCAAAGATAAACCAAACGCACTGGAAGAGGAAATCTGGTGGACAAAGTGGACCCGACACTTCACAGTTCTTTCAAAAACAAGGAAATGCATCGGGAGAGTCCGGGTTTACAGAAAACATAGTTGAGACCAGCAGCACAATTTTGAAAAAGCGCGAATCGATATTAAGTCCCTCTTGTAAACCACCGAGTCCTATAAAGAAAACTGTTTCATTTAAACTGGACAGGACTCCAACACCTTCAACATCGCCATCAACCGTCAGCGACGATGCAGCAATTTGTGAGACTATTCCATCTAGACCAAAACAAAGTGATGAGGAACCAAAACAAGAGAAACCGCCCATACATCAAATAAGCGATAATAGTGTAACTGATCACACAGTAACCACGGACGAGTGCCCTGCAGTGCCATCGTCTCCTTCTAAATCTGATGCTCCCTCTGGCAGGACTGTACAAACCAACTCTTTGAGTACTGATGATTTGAGCTGGTGGGGAGCAGATTCTGAGGAATATATGGGACTTGGAAACCAAACAAGAAGAGAAGAGAAGCTCAGTTCCAATGCTCAAGATACAACAGACCTCAATAGTTGCGACAAGTCAACGGGTAATCTATTTGTATTTAAAAAAGACAAAAGTGATACTGTTCTATCGACAAAAATTAAACATTTTCCAGAGAACAATAAGTCTGTAATATATCCAATTAGTAAAAAAAACCATAATCTGGTTAAGTCCCCTTCCCCTGATAAAAACACAGAAGAAAGTTCGAGTATCATAAGCCGAAAAGTAACTCCAATTGCCAGAGAGAAATTCGAGCATTCTTTTTCACAAAGGGAGCCACTTCAGATAAATAACCAACAAGAAAGTTCCACTGACAAAAACGATGGGTGGCTGGAAATGTCAGATTCTAGTTCAAATCTGTACACTTACAACGTAGCTCAAAAACCAAAGAGCGCCTCAAAAGACTTAGTCTCCAAGAGTCCGCAAGACGACAACATAGACGGACTTCTGGTTGACGTGGACGTCTCTAGTGCTTTGTCAGACTTGGTAGATCAAGTCGAGAGCTCAGGTTTGAAAGACACATCTCCTCCGACTTCTCCCGGCACAGAATTAACACACACTGCTTTAGACGAAAGCAATCGGAATCGGGAAAAGTCAAAAGACACACTGTTGGGAAACGTACCTTTCTGGGAGAAAAGACAGCGGAAAGATATTGCAGCACTGAGAAAGAAAGTCTTTTCTGCGAGAAATAGGAAAACTCGACCGGTGAAGCCCAACAATATCGGCCCCATTTCCAAAAGGGAGCCATTAGCTCAGAGCAATAAAAATACCACAGAAGGGCAAGAAGCGAAACCAAAAAGGAGAACCTTTCGCTACCGTCTAGTGAAATCTTCACGGACAAAAACGGAAGAGATAACTGCAAAAACAGATGACAAGGACGCCAATGACGAAAATAAAGCAATACAAGGATGTAAAGAGAGCAGCAATTCTAAAGGTTTGGAACAAGTGATGGGCAAATTTAAATTGCATGCACAGGCAGACCAACCTATGACTAAAATATTTGATAGGAACGCTGCAGTAGAAAATAAAGCAACGGGGGGATTGAAAGAAAACAGCAAGAAGCATGTGCAGAGCAAAATCAAATTGCCAGTGCAATCAGTGGCGCATCAGGCGCAGTCAAAAAAGGCCCTCCCCTCTCTGTCAAATGAATCTGAAAGAGCGGAGAAAGAAAATAAAAAACACAATCTTCCCATTGTTTCACAGCCGACAGTTTTATCAAAACAGACAAGAAATGAAGTATCCAAGAGCATGACAATGCCCGCTCCAACAACTTCGAAAGCGAAACTAGACAAAGAGTCTCCACGTAAAAACACAGCACGTTCTTCGATTATGAGAATTCAAAAGGAAACACCTACAAGAGGTAGAAGAACATGTGAAACCCAGACTATCGATAGAGCGAGTCAAATTTTTGAAAAAAATAAACCTGATATTGAATATGACCAAAACCATTTCACTCGCAGTTCAATACCGTCAGGAAACCAAGATGGTACCGAAAAGACCATAGTCCTCGCAACGAAACCTACACATTCTATGAGCGCTGAAGCTGGAGACTGGGGTTTGAATCAAACTCTCCCACCAGACTCGGGGAGTACTTTAGCTGTTTCCAGTGACTCCTCCCCAGGTCGAATAACCGAAGATGGTGAGAGCTCAAACAAAAGTTTCTCTCCTCATCGCGACACTGTATCCGCCCAATACTCTCTTGAGTCCGCGACGGAAAGTGACGATACGGCAAAAAGCCTCTACGACAGTGATGGTGATCTAACCTATAGAAAATACAGTAAGCGCGATCTTTGTCGCTGGCAAGATGGGCGGTATGGTGAGAGTGGCAGTCCTGACACGGATCATTGCAACATTCCTTATCATCCGAAATCACATGCGTCACAGTGCTCATGCAATCAGAGACTTGAGTCGAGCAGGCAGTCTCTGCAAACCTATGAGATGGAAGCACCAGCACTGGGTCGGGCCCATGAGAGTCACAGAGCTGACAACTTTCAAACTGACGCGAGAACTGACCAAGCGACGGACAGCGCGGCGCCAAGCGCCACATTAGAAAACAGACCCGGAGAATGGCTTTTCATTGCTACGTTTTTCTTACTACAGGTTTTATTACACTGGTTAAACGCTGCAAATAAGTCGACCTAATCTCTAAAAAGTCTTAATGGTGTAACAGTGTAAGATGTAGTTATTTTATTGTTTTTAAATGTTTACATAAAATGTGATGGAGATGGGGTTTCTTTCTCGAGCGACACATAAGTGGCAGTTAAATTATGTCTATTCAGGTTCAGGTTAATCTTTCAATTAAAACAAAAAAAATTTGATTATTTAATTAGATTTGATTTTTTTTAAATTTCATATTTTGCTTTTTAATCATCTTCTGAAAATCGTATATTAATTAAGCACATAATTATATTCTCTCTCTCCCTCTCTCTCTCTCTCTCTCTCTCTCTCTCTCTCTCTCTCTCTCTCTCTCTCTCTCTCTCTCTCTCTCTCTCTCTCTCTCTCTCTCTCTCTCTTTCTCTCTGTCTCTCTCTCTGCTTTTCTCTATCTTTGTCTGTGTCTATGTATCTATCCATCTATCTATCTATCTATCTATCTATCTATCTATCTATCTATCTATCTATCTATCTATCTATCTATCTATCTATCTATCTATCTATCTATCTATCTATCTATCTATCTATCTATCTATCTATCTATCTATCTATCTATCTATCTATCTATATGTCCCTCTGTACATTGCTATGAGCCTGCAACACACACACACACCCATACATTTTGCAATTTTATTTCCAGATCAGTATTTATAAAATAAAACAAACAAACAGAAAGCCAACAAAACAATTAATCTGTGACCAAATTTCATTTCCCGTTTCATCGAAATTTCGCATGCGTTATGAAAATGTTGCTTGTCTTTCCCAATAAATAATAAGCGCGCCCTACACTATAATTTATTTTTTTTTAATTTAATTTCAAGCTGACCTATTCTTGCACTTGGGTTGGCGAGGAGGAACAAAATTAAAATGGATTAGAGAAGGAAGGGGAGGGAGGGAGGGAGAGAAGAAGACAGGGGAGAGAGAGAGGGGGGGGGTGGAAGGCGGGAGGGAGGCAAGGGGAAAAAATGATGGATAGATAGACAGACAGACAAACAGAAAGAGAGATAAACAAACATATGTAAATAAAGAAATACAAAGCAAAACCTTTAAAGCAAGCGCCAAATAGATAAGGGGGTGTAAACAGAAAAAGTACGTGTAGTGAAACAAACAATAAATATTAAAAAACAAAATAACAAAACAAAAACTGTAGATCTTGAATTTTTGTGTATTAAAGTATTAAATAATGTCATAAAAATAATCGGAAATAAATGAGGTAAAAGAGGGATACACGGCAGATTTTTATGAAAAAGGTGACCAGTCACTTTCTCTATTTAATTTTTTTTTTTTAATAAAAAAAAGGATAGCTGTTATAAAGGAGGCACATAATCTTGGAAAGATCTGAATGGGAGAACGTATTATTACTAGCAAAACAATTAATAATTGCTGTAAAAAAATTAGGGTTTTGGTTTTATTGTTTTAACCTGCCGAGATCTAGATTTACTTGTCGCAACCTACATAAAAGTGAGGGAGGTGTTTTGTGTTTGTGTGTGTGTGTGTGTGTGTGTGTGTTTCCTTTTCTCAAATGTAATACATGAAAATTAAAGTAAATAAACACATAACAAAAACAAAAACAACAACAAAAAACAGCAACAAAAAGAATGTTTCGGTAGTGTGTACAGTGACTCCCATCGGACCAAAAAGTTGGCGGCCACGAGAGTTGCCACTAAAGTCTGTTTTCCTTGTTATCTAACTCTCCAAGACTATCATGGCTTCCCGATGAGGCAAAATGACTTTCTGGAAAAATTGAATCAGAATCAGCATCCACAAACAAACACACACACTTACACACACACACTTCACACACACACACACACACACACACACACACACAATCCAGTAAGGGAAAAAAAAGAACAAAACAAACAAAAACAATTATGACGATTCAAAATTAAAATTTTGTTTTTCTTGTAGCAAAAAACCATTTCATTGCATTCTTGAGAAGAAAAAAAATCGAGCGGGTTACATGTAATTTTTTTTAAACGGGCTTTTATTACGTACAGCTTAATTTTAATTTGCGATTTAGAAATCAGTGCCTGCGATTTTTGTGAAATAAAAAAAAACAAAAAAAGTTTGTTGTTGTTGTTTGGTTGTTGTTGTTTGGTTGTTGTTGTTGTTGTTGTTGTTGTTGTTGTTGTTGTTGTTGTTGTTGTTGTTGTTGTTGTTGTTGTTGTTGTTGTTGTTGTTGTTGTTGTTGTTGTTGTTGTTGTTGTTGTTGTTGTTGTTGTTGTTGTTGTTGTTGTTGTTGTTGTTGTTGTTGTT
>RQTK01000456.1:351683-363347 GCA_003991915.1 Elysia chlorotica
ATGATGATGATGATGATGATGATGATGATGATGATGATGATGATGATGATGATGATGATGATGATGATGATGATGATAATGATGATGATGGTGATGATGAAAAACTCCTTGTGAAAAATGTCTCTTTTTTCACATTGGAGAAATATTATTATACGGTTTTGTTTTTTGTGTGTGTATCGAGATAGGCTCTATCGTTTAACGTGATTGGAGAAGAAAAATTCGAGATGTCGTTTAAGGTAAAAAAAAATCCTGAACGGATTACGTAACTCCAACCTTCTGTGCGATCTTAGCTTAGCCAAGAGCGATTGCTTTGCAGAGGAAACCCTATTAAGTCGTTTTCGCATGCACTACTTTGCTTTCAAAGTTTATTCATGCAAGGGTGCTTGACCTTTTGTAATTTTATTCCATTCCTTACCTCCGCCGGGAATGAGGGGTTTAAAAGTACTGAAGACACCGTACTTACAACGAGCCTTCTGAGAAAAAAAACCATACCTTTTGTTTTGTTTTGTTTTTTTCTGCATTTAATATGTCAAAACAATCTGGCCTGACTTTCAAACATTTAGTTATACAAAAGTGAAGGATGTAGGGCCTACTATCGTTATATTTCGTTATAAACGAAATGAAATTTTAATATGCCGCTGTGTCAAAGAATGATTTAATGATTTTAAACCAGACTGCCGCTGGTGGCTTGGTGGGACTATGGATGTACTGAGGGTTCTTCACGAAACCCTCTTGTATTTATTTGTGCAGTCAGACTGAGGATAAACATTACAAGAGGGTTTTATATTATGGAAGCCACAGCCCCACACCAGCCACCAGCGCCAGTCTGGCTCTGGCCTTAGGCGGATAATGGCTGACTACATACTACATAGTGGAGATAATAATTCAGTTCAATGTGGTTTACAAAATTTGACAATTTATTAGCATTGCTCAAAAGTAATTTGGAAGGAAATATAAGTACAAAACCTAATCTTTATCAATAGTAAAATAGTAAATTAATCATCTCCATTTTGGGGAAAAGTTTTAGCTTTTTCCAGAACGTGATCATATGAGAATAAAATGTTATAGGGGAAAAACGTTAAGTTTGGTGGCATAACATTGTAAAGAATCTTTAACAAATGTCGTCTTTAAGTCTCTACAGATGCTCGTTTAAAAAAACTGAACCCATTTACAACTATTTTCTACTAGTTTAAACACGCAAGATGCGATTCTTTTATTATAATTAAATTTATAACGTAGACACTAAATCTACGAAAACCATAGATATCTATGACGAAAATGCATCGGGTGGCATTTTGTAAGTTCGTTGTGTCCGTTAATTTGGCTAGCTACAGTCTCCTTTTTTTTCTTCCATGGTGTATTTAGTAAAATTATATATAGACCTAGACATCATTGAATTTTTTAAAGATCGAATTTGATTTAGAGAAACAATTAGCTACATTTATACCATAGCGCTCAATGTTCAAGAATAGATTTAAAGAAATTATACATCTGCGTTTTGCGCGCAACTAGTTATTATCTTTAGCACACACGATTGACAAAATCTTCTTCTACGTTTTCAATGGTGTCCTTAAACTTGAAGATCCAGTTCGTATACTTAAGAATCGTGTATATGGGTTGTTTTTTTTTCTTTAATTTTGATTTACTTTGCGTAAGTGTGCGCTCTTGTCTACATAATTTTTTTTATTCTCTGTTACTTTTATCAATATTACTTAGCTTCGTGATAACATTAAGCTTACTGCTAATGCTTACATCACTGCTAAGGATTTGCTCAGGGTCAAAGATAATCAAGCCTATGAGGAGTATGAGCGCCTATGTTTCCAATAAGCTTACTTTCCATTTAGTTTTTTAATCTTTTTATAGGGCTAATGGACCATTAAGAGCAGTAGGCATTAGATCTATGCATACACAAAACAGAGGCAAAAGGGCCTAGATCTATGTAGATTTAGATCTCGATACACTTTCTAAGACAAGCGCAGTTCCAGTTATCAATAAGACAGCTCCTTTCACCGTCTCCCCAAACATAGATCTAGATCTAGATACTGTATGTAGCTCTATGGAATCTGTTGCATAGAGTTAATAAATCATTCAAGAAATCTATATCTATAATCTAGACTAGGTCTTAAATTTAAGTATAATCAAAAGTTTTTAAGTGTTTATATACATACCAAAGGTAAGTCAATACAAATTGTGTATATAGGTCTAGCCTTCTATTTTTACTTTAAACCTTAAAACGTCAGTACCTGTATGGAAGACTTACCCGGTGTCTAAGCCTTGACCAGGGTCCAACTCCGAGGGCCTACTTTACTTTAGAATGCTACAGGATGGTACTGAATAGATTGTGTAGGCCCCACGGCTGACTAGTTTAACTCTTTCCTTACCAACTCAGAATTTATATTAAAAGTCATATGAATCCGAGCTGGCTCACCAGGCTTAAGGTACCGAGAGTGTTCAAACCTTGGCAAACTGGCACTGACAAGAAAGGCTTGTAATGAATGATTTGTAAAACTCAAAATTAACATACAAACACATTATTCTTTAAACAATTTTATGTTAATTTGTAAGGGTACATTAGAAAACGAACATGATTTAAATTTATAAAGAAAAAAAGAAAATCAATGTCAGCAAGAGATCAACATTAAAAAAAAACTTAATTCAGCTTTTGACAACTCTGAAACATGTTTTCGGCTTCTTGTTTCTAAACTCAAGTTAAAAAGAAAAAAGTGTTAGCCTTTTCTCTTGTACTGCCATGCTCGTAAACATTCTCATGGTTTTCAGGTCTTCTTTTTTTCCCTTAAAAAAATTAAGGGTGTTGAATGGAGAACTTTTCTTTTTAATTTTATCTCATGTTTTTATATCCTGTCTTTTTAGAAAATCAAGCTAAATACTAAAAGTCATGTCAGCTGAGAGCGAGACTAATGGAGGAGCAAGTTCTCTGTCAGCAGACACTGTTGAGGGTATACATAGTTCGGCAGCTTGCTATAGGCAAGGTTCACTATCTTCTCAAAGAGACAGCACAGTGCTCGTAATCTACACTGGTGGTACCATTGGCATGGTCAATCTAAATGGATGTAAGTCAGTTTTCAGTATTTAACACTGAATGTGGCAATATGAGATATAAATGAATAACTTGTATGTGTGTGACAACCATCCTAAAAGATATATTTCAGCTTATTATTATTCAACTTATATGTATGGCTCAGAATTTAGTTAGTTAAAAAAAAATGGCAAGATTTTAAAGTAAGTAATAACACACTTGTCTACGAGTATGCTTGTGGCCAATGAATTCTAAGTCAAATTTACGACATTCTGTCTCTGTCTTTTTAGCATATCAGCCTTTAGCGAACTGCATGATTTCAAAGTTGAGATCCCTGCCTATTTTCAATAGTGCTGCCATCCAGCAACAGGGTTCAAAGGAAGAAAATGAGGACAGCTTTCTTGTACTCCAGTAAGTATGCTGTTCTTTCTTTTCGTTTATTCTCTCTGACACTTGTAAGCAAGTTCTGTGACCTTTTTTTTTATTAAGTTGGTAATCTTCAAAATGCCATTTCTTTTTTTCTTTAATTATGATTCTCTTCCCTAACAAATATTTCTATAATCTCAAACATCTAATGCAGTGATAACAATTGTGACACTTTGTTTTTTTGGTTTCCCAATTTTTATCTGTCCTTTTTAAATTACATTTTGTACCTGTAATCTCAACCACCTAATGTAGTGATGCTAATTTTCCCTGAATTTAGAAATTTTTTGTATTGGCAAATCAGAGTTTAGCAAAGGTATCACATGTCAAGGGGTTTTGTTTCATGAGTCAATAAGACTGTATGCTACATCATTGCTTCACATGAAAAAGTTTTAGTAGAAATCTATCTGTCACAGACTTATTTATAATTATTCTGCAATTTTAGAGGATTTTTTTTTAAGTGCTAGCTGGTAACCCCACAAGTAAAATGGTAATATGACAAGAAGTTACATGTTTGTTTATGCAGAACTTTCTCTTAATTCTTTTTGATAATTTAAAACTGTCTTATAAATGTTTGTCATTTTATGCATTCAATGTCAAATACTATTTAATTTTGTCAGCAACTAAACCAGAGTGATATCACGCTTTTGAATATGTTCATACTTAAACAAAGTCATTTGGCAGTATAGAACTGCGACCCCAAAGCTCATTAATTTACAAGACCTTAAGACGTATGACCAAGGCTGCTTTGCCTGCACAATGGTGTATGGTGAATAGAAGATCCTATTTTAAAGCTTTCCAATAGCTCCATGCCTCTATCTTTTCATTCAATCACACACTTCAGATTGGATACAAACTCTGAGGAAGGGCCTGGAAGGTAAAGTGTGGAATTTCTTTCCGAGCTTATTGTTGTAGACTAGTTAACCTAACAATGATACCTTTTTTGTTTGAACTCATCATTGCATGTTATTAATATCATGTTGTATATAATTTTTAAGTGTTGATTTTTTTTCTCTCTCACCAAATTTTATTTTTGTATTATAGCTTTTGATGTGCTTTATAATAATATCATGGTAACTCAAGCAGTAAAACTTATATAAATATTCTAGGGGGAAAAATATAGTGATGACATGTTATTGTGGAATGTAACCAAAAAAAACAAACACAAGAAGAGCAACAACAGGTGATAAATGTATCATTTAAGTTAGTTTAAGTCTCTCTTTTTAAGCATATGTTCTTGCTGGCCTTTGACATAACAGCCAGTGCATCACTACACGTAGCACATAAAATGATCCAAAGTCTTCACAAGCTTGCAGATCAGAAAAATTGCCATGAACACACAGTGTTACAATGGAATTTATATAAGTTCTTCTTGTATAACATGCAGCTAAGACCAACCTGAAGATACGATGCCATTTTGATTAGTACAAAAGGCTATGCTCTAAAACCATAACCTATAGGAAAATATAGATTTATATATTATTTAGTTTTTCAACAGAACCTTATTCTTAGTCTCTCTTTTCTACGCCATTTTATCATCCTGTCTATACTTTTCTATCTCCTTTTTTCGTTTCTGACCTTTTTCTTCCATTCTCGTCTTATAACGTTCGTGTTTATTTTACCATTGCCCAATTGCTGTGATTTTTGTAATGGGATTTCATGTAACGTTAATCATAAATACTTTCTATTTTAAAAATAAGTCAAACAAAGTCCAATGCAAATCATTTTCTATAATGAAGAAAAAATTTTAATCACGTAAAAGTATCATTAATTAACACATTACTATCCAATTTTAAAGAGCTATAATTGAAACAAAGTGTTGTATTTAAATTTACATATAGAGGTAGACTTCAAATTGTCAAAAAAAAAAAAGAACACCTCTTTTTTAATTTATTATTAAGACATTGACCAACAAATTTCCAAAAAACAAAACAAACAAACAAGTAAACAAATAAAAAGATAGCTTCCTCAAGGCTAGACCTTTGTTCTTCATTATTAGGGTAGGGAAGACCTCGGAAAAACATCCTTATTTTAAAAAAAAATTCTCTTTAGGTATAGTGTGTTCATCACCTTTATGATATACATGTACAGCAGTATCACTGTTCTTTCATTGCTTCATCGTGGAATTGTTGACTATCTTTTCAAAGAGGATAAATTCTCATCTCCCCTTCATAGTCATAAGTGAATGCTCAAGGCTTTATGGCTCCATTCAGTTAAAACCTAACACACCCGGAGATATGGTAATAACATACCCTAATGCAAATGAAATTTCCATTCTTCAACAAAGCATTAAGAAATTGTTTTTGTACCACGTAGATTTGTAATAACGTTATTTGGCTTTTTTTCGTCTGCATACTGCTGTTTTAATTTAGTGTGTTGTAAGTCGTTTCTGGTGGGCAGATCCTACAATGATGGCTTAGTATCTGTTGCATTTATTAACGATTTAAAATGTGCAAATGAGGGAAAATTAATATAATTATCATTATTATTTATATTATTTTTTTATTCAAAAATGCATAGTAAGAACGGTGAATTTATGTATTGGAAGGAATTCCTGAAAGCACGAAAACATAAAAGAATTATAGGACTAACTAGGGGGCAGGATGAAAAGAGACACGAGGGCACCAGCTGGGGTTCGAATCTCCTGCAATTCAGTCCATAGCACTAAAGTGACTGAGCTACCAGCACTCCCGTTTGGAGAGAGGCGCAGGAAAAAGAGCTCTCAACGGAGAAAGCTCTCTCTCTCTCTCTCTCTCTCTCTCTCTCTCTCTCTCTCTCTCTCGTACACACACATGTATATGTATGTATATAAACAGGACTGAAGGTGTTCTTTATTTTTTGGCATTGATCCATGACATCCAATACGAATCTATCACCATCTCCCCACCCTCTCTCTCTCTCTCTCTCTCTCTCTCTCTCTCTCTCTCTCTCTCTCTCTCTCTCTCCGTTTTCTACACCTCCATAAATATGTATGGAAATTGTATTGCTTGAAACACGATATCAAACTTGTACGTGTGTGTTTTTTAAACCCCGTTAGGCTCAGTTATAACTGCCATTGATCATGCTTGGAGACCAAATTAAACAACGTTGCTTTCGTACAAGGCAGTGGGCTGTTATACAGCAATTTGGACTCGCTACAACAGTGGGTAGTAAATTATTTTAGGTTGATGTAGCGGTCTTGCGTCACTCGTGCTTTCAACAGCAGCTTACAAACTACACCCCCCGCCCCCTGGTTTTGTCTCCATAATGTACTCATCATTTTTTGGTTGTTTTTTTTGTTCCTTTTTTCGGTTGTTGTTGTTTTTTTTTTTGCTATATACTCCATACGTATCAGTTGACCCATGATCGACTTGTTAATGTTCTGCTTTAGCAATTGGTAATTGAAATGTTTGAACCTAGAAGTTAAGCTATCATTCAAACAACGGGTTATTATTTTAATCACATTACCATGCTTTCTAAGATCAAATTAGTAATTGAAATGTTTGAACCTAGAAGTTAAGCTATCATTCAAACAACGCGTTATTATTTTAATCACATTACCATGCTTTCTAAGGATCGATGAACGATGCATCACTATCAACCGATAACTTAGCATGACACCATGGTTTTGTATCCATAATGAACTCAATATGTTTTGGTTGTTTTTTGTTCCTTTTTTTTTGTTTGTTTGTTGTTGACCTTGGGGAGAGGGAAGGGGGGGGAGGATTATATAGTCTGAATTATTATCCAATGAATCGGTGCGCTCTGTTTGAACTGGTTGGATCTAGATTTTCTAGGTCCAAATGTAAAAGCTCTGTTTGATGTTATCGGTATCTCGAGCACCATCGACATTCTTGAAAAACCTCTTGGCCTTTTCATTTGAACTAACAGTACTTGATTTAACATATCAAATTTGAACTAACAGTACTTAACAGATCAAAGAAACGTTTTGCCCAAGAGCACTGTCATTGCATTGAAAGATATTCACAATGACCTTTTTCTTTTTAATTAGAGAGAGAGAGAGGAGAGAGAGAGAGAGAGAGAGAGAGAGAGAGAGAGAGAGAGAGAGAGAGAGAGGGTCAATTCTCGTCATATTTGACTTTTTGGATAATGCCGCTGTCCTAACAAAAAGGAGAAAAGTTTTATTTATATTACCTTTCATTTCGTCAAGTAAGATTTGTTCAAGAAAATCACTATAGGGGAAGTTTTCACACAAAAATATGAATCCTTGGTAGACACGTGGATATATTATACCGGTATTGGATATATCATGTATACGACACTCTTTGAGAACCTAATGAGAAGTTATATTAGAAGAAAGTTTCGCTTTCTCCAACCAAAGATTAATTTGGCTCTTGGAAGAAGATTTAGTCTACGTCAACCAAATTATAAGTTTGCTGTAGCTTTTTCTTTTAAGACAACTGAATAAACCATTTGCACAGTGAGTTTTGGACAATTCGTTGTATCTTAGTGAAGTAGTTTGGGATTTACGTGTGATTTGATTTCACTTCCTCAAATGTTTTGAAATTAAGTAGGCCTATATTTGAAAGTTTATTGTTTTGCTTGACTTGTGGGTGCTTTCTTTCACAAATTTAATTAATGTCTCTTTGTGGTTGAGAAAGAGTTTATTTTGTGCATGTATCAACAATATAATTATGCTGAATCACCGTATGGTACGCTAGTTTTGCCCTTAACTGATTCCCACTCTATTCGCCATTGTTGTATGAAAACATCAGGAAACAAGGATGATTGGCATTTTTAGTTAATTGGAGCCAAATCTTGATCTGTTTGTAACGGAGATACGAGGAAGCCCTGAGCTCAGTCTTTGGAGCACGCTGCTTTAATCGGGAGGGTCGGGTTCGTATCCCGAACATGTCGCCGTGTACTCTACTATTAGGTGGCAGCATATTGTGACTGACTAATACAGAGGTCTTTGTCTCTCTTTCTCTCTGTGGTAGCAAGTAAAGTTGTCAGACGTTAGTCTTGGAACCTGTTCACGCGTTGTTGACAATTGGCGTTGATCCAACCAAACATTATACAACTAGCAACGTTTCTAGTTCAAAGACAGCGCAGTGAGATTTTTTTTTTTTTTACAAACAAAATTAGAAACAAATCGTTACATACATTGCTTTCTCCCAACTGCAGCAGGAAACTCATCTTTAAAAAAAAGAGGAAAGCAATAGAAGTAAAACTCAAATAAAGTGTCAGATGACTTAAATAGGTTGTTAAAACAAAAAAAGAAACATAATCTTTAGCAGCAATGGCTTTAGGTATAATAAACTGAATGTGTGTGTGTGGGACTCTAGAGTTGTCTGTCAGTTAACAAAAAATGATCTGTAATACATCATGATTTCTGAAACTTAAACTGGATTTTGTAACAAGAGAGGTCACACTATATGTAATCTTACTCTATATATCACTGCACGACCCCATCACGAGTTGCCAGCACTGTAACTGGAGCGGAACAAGTACACTCTCACACCCGTTGATCATTTTAAAGTCCATGTACTTGTACACTGGAAAAGTGGAAATAGTTACGATTTTATGCGTGGCATATTATACTGATGCAACTGGTCACACAATCCTCCTTTTTTAGACCTTGAAAACATATCGATAAAACTAATTGAAGAGGGCGGCCGTCCTTGCAAAAAGAAACACTGTATGTTAAAAAAAGAAATCTTGAAATTTCAATGGGGAGAATCAATGCGAATTCAAATGATGGACGATAATATTTATTATATTTATGTTTTTTTTTCCCCCGTACCTGGTAATAAAAATGTGAAAGCTGATCATTTAAAGAGGAAAGAAATGTACAATATTAATTTTTTTTATCCCATGAAAACAATATTTAATGTGTCATGAAAAAAGAGACGATGTAAATCTAAGACAGAGTAACAGACATTAGAAAAACATAAAAGATCTGTGTTTGCAATAGAGGGCAATGTTAAAGGACGGGCTTTTTGTTGTTGTTTATTTAGGATAGCATCAGGGTCTAATATTTTTCACTCGTTGGTATTTTGCTCCGTATAGAATTATGAAATTTTTTGTCAATTTGAGGACATAGAATCAATCAAATATTATGTGCATGTCGTGTAATCAGTTGCAAAACTTGCATAGCAGAGGAAGCGATTGATCTTACCCAGTGCCCAAGTAAAGCAGAAATATTACTTGATTTATGCTAACGATATTATTGTTTTATGTCAATGGTGTAAGTATTTTCCTTTAAAGGTAATTACATTGGTAATTCCATCAGATATAGAAGTACCGTAACCAAGGCGAATAAAGATTTTTCTAAATGTGGTCCTTATCATTTCCTCTTCACTTACAATCAGCTGTCGTTTTGCATGTAAATACTTTGATCTATGCTGTAGAGAAATAGACCTACATAAAAAACGGTAATTTCTTTCATGTGCCAATTCGAGTATGATGAATTGTACAATTGTTAATTAAATTCACTCTTTCACTTTTATTGTCACTAATAATTTCTATATATAAATGTTTAGTGAGTTTTCAGTCATTGAAACACTTGGTTTATATAATTATTATAAAAAGCCTGGTTTTGTTAATTTTTCATTTTCATGTTTTTGACAGGTCGTCAGCAGCCAGTCCTAGAAGGGTTGCCTATAAGATTATTGAATTTGACCCTCTTCTAGATTCGTCAAATATGGCTATTTCTGACTGGATAAAAATAGCTGAATGCATTAAGGTTTGTAGCAATTTTAACTTGTGAATTTTAATTTTGCCCAATGTTTTGTGATGATTACACTGCCAATCACAGCGCCTCACGCCCGTCCCTTCACCCCTCCTCCCCCTTCTCTTTGTTTCTTCGAGGGAAAGAGAAGGGGGGTTAGAGTAGCTCCAATTTCGAGCCCCCCCTCTGGTGACCGTTTTTGCCTACTGGTTGGTTCAGTGTTAGTTAAACTGTTGTAATATGATTGGCCAAATTCCGGGTGTTCAGTCAACAATGATGCCTGCCTGGCTACTGAAGTCGGATGCTAAGAAACCAATCTTTTACCTTTTCTTCTTCTTTATCTGTTGCTGCTGCTCTTGCCCTACCTACCATTCCCAAAATGACCTCTACATTTGTTTATAATACTGTGAGATACATCATCTATATTTTCAAACAATCAATTGCATGTGCAATAAATTAAGAAATTTAGTATTTCAAGGAACTATAGACCGTGTCTTTGAAACTTTTAAATATTGTCTTTTGTATTAAGAGAGTGTATTTTTAATTTCCCCTACAGATTTCTATATTCTGTATTCTATCTAGATCGCACAAAAATCCAAGATTTTAAAATGGTTGCAATTTTTTTAAGCCCTTTTTAGGTGCGGTCCAATCCAATCTATTCTATAAGAGAGTAAAGAAATATACAAAGGCCTTCAAAATGTATTCTATAAGTATAAGAGATTGATTGAGGAACAATTATGTTTATTCAATTAAATGGATTGATTAAAAAATTATGCTCCGATCCAAACTATAATTTCAATAATCATAAAGAGAAATGAAAGACAAAATAAAGTAAACTTCAAAATGATAATTTCAATATGTCCTTTTATCTCAATGATTTGATTATCATATTTGTAAAAATGTGTGAATGTAATAACTCTATTGCAGTATAAGAGAATAACTGTGAGCAAAATTCTTTTTTGGAAATTTTAAATAGCCTTAACAATTAAAACTGAGGTGTAATGACTTGTGCAAAGTAAGATGTAAAAGAGAAAAATAAATCATCATCATGAACTTTCAAATATTGTACACTTCTTACCTGCCTGTTGAAAAAAAAAAGCTTTTGAAAAGCTTGTTAAAAACAAAAATGGAAGTTGGAGGCGAAGGTTAACTTAAAAGACAAAAGAAATTGATCAAAACTCTTTGAACAAATTTTGTGATGATCTCATTATACATTTGGAAAATAAGCACATTCTGAGTAGAAAATTTTAGGTCTTGCTTGACACCTACTTTATTGGTACTAAGACTGACTATTTTTGTCTACAGAAATGATTCGTGATGAGGTCCTACATTTTTCTTTATTTGTGCATAATTTTTGTATCAACTGTGATAAAAAGTTTTAAATCATTACTACTAAAGTTAAAAGTGCATCAAATAGATTCTTTAATGATTATGGTGTTTCTGCTACCAGGTGTCTGATTTTATTGTCAGGGACGAAAGAATTAATTTGAAAATTTGAGTTTTTTAGTGGGTAGTTTTGCAATAACTGATCATC
>RQTK01000456.1:363883-388326 GCA_003991915.1 Elysia chlorotica
AAGAAGAAGAAGAAGAAGAAGAAGAAGAAGAAGAAGAAGAAGAAGAAGAAGAAGAAGAAGAAGAAGAAGAAGAGGAAAAAGAAGAAGAACAAAAATAACAATCATGATAATGTAAGTTGTGGCAGATTCTCAATTGTTTATGAAAAAAACTGTATGGTTTGAAATGATAAATTTTAATATTCTTTACAAAATCGGAAACTTTCTTTTACAAGAAGCATGATGACAACATCTCTGAATGACGAGGTGATGAGTGCCAGCCCAACAATAAGTCAAGGGTCCAAATCCCAAAGGCAATTTTTTTTAAATCGATTTCAATCAGATACTCTATCTATTCACTGCCGCATGCTAGCTAAACCTAAGCTCTGTATGGTTTGTACTAACACAACATGTATACTGTACCTTAGTTTTAATAGCAGCTGTTCTTATGTAGTTGGAGGGGGAATAGTTATGGTTGCAGCTCTAGCAATGAAGACAATAATGACGATGGTGAATGTGACAATGATAACCTTTACACTTGCAATATAAGGAACACTTATGAGAATATACTGGTTCTTGAAGGTGCATGAACATGATCGAATAATAACAAAATTGTTATGTGGCTATCACAAGCATTTCCATAAATTTGCATGGCTTGAAACAACTGTAGTTAAATTTTATGTTAAGTGTTATGATTTTTGTGATATGAAATAACATGAATAATGTCACAGCATTCTATCAGCTTTCAATTCATTTACATGCTGATCCGAAAACTGACAGAAACGTGTCTGAAGCTTGATTTTCATGATTCATCATTTATCATCATAATGTTATCTAGCAGACGTACAAACATAAAAGAGAGTTCCAAGGATCAATTTTCAAATTGTTTGTCATTATAGTATTTCATACATGCAATAGAGTTGCCATAATGGTCCTTACCTCAAAAGAACGAAAATCAACATTGGTTTTAGATCAGACCTTGCACTTAGTATACATAATAATAGTTTCTGTAAGAAAAAGCAAGTTCATAAAAAAATAAATTGATATTATTATTATTTCCATTACAACTTTTTATGATAATTGAGAATATTTTTGCTTGTTTTTTTTTTCTTCTGTTTTTTGTTTGGGGGGCGTTGTGTCTAGTTTCAATGGCAATGTTCATATTATTGGTGTGGTGATATGTTTCAAATTTGCTGCTTTAGTTTGACATGTTTCTTTCATAGCCAAATATAAGTAACATAATTTATTACTAGTTTAAATTAATGTCATGAATCTGTGCACGTTTGACTTTTGAAAGAGAGACAGATGTGAGTCTTAACTGGGAGTTTGTATGTGCATCTTTACTACTTAAAGTGGATTTCATATATATAAATAGAATATTGTTTTCTTGGTCTTCTATAACTAAATATTGGTTGATTACGACAAAGACCATACTCTCATAAGTGACGCCCCTAAAAGAATGGGATAAGTACCTCTCAGAATAGAAGAGAAAAGAGAATGAGAATATCAAAGGGGTATTTAATGTGATAACATTTTTTTTTCAAAGAAATGAATGCATTTATAGGCGTGAAGAGAATGTCTAGTGAGATATTGAATTTTAACATGTTATCTGTCTTTACATGTAAAAAAAACAACTCATCTTTTTGAAACTTATTTGTTTCTTATTAGGAGAACTATGAAGAATATGATGGTTTTGTTGTCCTGCACGGGACTGACACTATGGCGTACACTGCTTCGGCTCTTTCCTTCATGTTAGAGAACCTGGGGAAACCAGTCATCCTTACAGGGTCCCAGGTAGGCGGTGCTGTTGAATGTTTTCAAGGTCTACTAGTTTATGTCTTATTTGAGAAATATGTAATTTAATGTAATTTTCCTAACTTAAAATCTTAGGCTTGAATTTAGACGGGCAGGTGAGTTAGCATATTTTGTCCATTATTATTTTTTTGTCAGCAGAGTTTTGTAGCCTTTTAGGATTTGTTGAAGTACATGATAAAACCCTCATAATATTTCATATGCATTTTTATGCTGATGATGGGGGAGAAATATTAAACATCTTTGATATATGTAACAGATACAGGCTTTCAATCAAACAGATTTTGTTGGTTGCTTTCAGTTTTACCTTTAAAAAATTTTGCTTTTAAAAGTCACTGCTGAATATAGCGCAGGTGTACAAACAAATTCGGAAGCTCATTTCTGCCATTCAACAATGAACAAATCTCAGAGGTTGATTTTAAAATTATTTTTTCCCCCACAGATACCAATATACGAATCGCGCAGTGATGGAAGAAATAATTTCTTGGACTCCCTTATTATAGCAGGAACCTGTGCTATTCCAGAGGTTGTTGATCTATTTGTTTGCTTTCAATGATACTTTAATCCATTTCTGAATAATTAATGTCAGATTATAGTGATATCTAGTCAGCACAAATTACGTGGTTTCTATATATCTCAGGGATGTCAGAGTTCCGGGATTTCCCAGAAATCTGCGATAGCCATGAGCTGAGTGAAAATCCTCACCAGTCAGTGTCGACTTCTGGCCCAATGGTTGGAAGCTTTCCGCCCCAGCCCAGAATATATAATTAAAAATGTGAATCTCCGATACATGAACAGGAAACTTTAGTGGCGGGGGGAAAAGTCCACATAGTCAAAGGAAGTATTGACACAATACTGAAGGTTGGAGATAGCATTGTGAAAATCAACTTGTCGGGAAAAACAAGCAGTGAGTGGTGTCAGTTTATTACAGCATTGTTTCTAGGCTAATTTCTTTTTTACTCCTCAGCTCTTCAATGAATGTGGATTTTTTTTTCCATCACAGTAATTCACAAATTTCTGTGTGGGTGGCATTGGGGGGAGGGGTAGCCATAACCTTCTGTTGTTCCGGTGAAAGTTCAGGGCTGGGAAAAATTTTTAACTGACATCCCTGATATCTAAAAATTATGGTGGTTTCTTTTGATTTAAAAAAAATGTAAAAAGACCATTGCAGCCAAACAATATTGATAACTAAAACTAAAATCTATATTTTTGCATTACTGCTACATAGCAGTCTTAAAAGCTTCATATGTTTTTTTGTAATAATAAATATTGCTATACAACTCAAATGAATCCTCAAGCATCATGTAACATGGCTATTAATAAAATAGTTGTTTAAAAGCAACTGGAAGATTTTTAGCTTTTTGTAGGTAAAAAACGTGTTCGAATTTACACAAAATAAATAAGGGAGGCAGCTTTAAAAAGTGTTTTGCTTGAAATTAGAATTTCTATTTATAGCATCAGACTCTGACAATCTCTCACGATTTATAACGCATGACTTGATTTAGTTCAATGAAAGGCTCATTGGAAAAAAACAGGTGATATTACATTTTGGACACTGCAACATACCATGTAAACTGAGTTGTGATCGTGCTTAATTGGCATAGGATAAAATTATTTCTTTAATGTAACAAATTACCTAAAAACTAGAATTAATTCTAAATTTACAAAATGACAAAATATAAAAATGTGAATATTGCTCTGTGATAGCATTTGTTTTTCTATTGAGCACTATTGAGCTATTCATCATTCTTTTTCTGAATCTAAGAAAAATAACATTTTTGCATGTAACATTTAAATATGAATAGAAATGTATCAGTCATTTTTATTTTCTTATTTGAAACATTTTTTTTTTACCTATCACAGGTTATGATTTGTTTCTTTGAGCGGGTGTACCGTGGTAATCGGTGTATAAAATCTGATGCGGAAAGTTTTTCAGCTTTTGCATCGCCCAACATGTCTCCTCTGGTCCAATTGCAGGTGAAAATTAAGGGTGAGGATTATCACAATTTTTCCATGGAAACGATAAAATTATATTATTTTATAGATTGTTGAAAACAATAATTATCCGAAATGCATATCTATACTATTGTTTTAGGCCTACATTTGATACCCAGCAGTGAAGAAATAAGCAATAGGCTTGCTCAAACTTAGGCTAAGATTTCATTAGTATTTCTTTTTTATTTCTAAGAACCCGCTTGTCTTAATGTTTTGTTCTTATGCTCTCAAAAGTCCAAACTTGCTTTGATTTAATTATGTATATTTATTAAAACTAATTTGTACTTGGAAATTTTAGACTTTATAGATATCTTAGTTTTGTAACTGGGTTGATCTATACTAAAGTCAAAATCTACTATATCTGCTGTACAAGCTTTCTCAGGCTATTAAATCTTTCATTGTCAAAAATTAAAAGGTGTCACTCGACAATTGGTCTCCAGATGAATTCACTGTGGATTTCATTCTGTATATGATCTAAGCTACGATTACTTCATCTAGTTTCCTAATTAGTACTATATAACTTTCATCTCGTAAGTCAATGAAAGAGCATTTTTTAACAAGGTTTACTCCTATAAAATGTTTCTTCCAAGAATTGATTTTTTAGCTGGATTATTTCTAACTATTAAAATAGATTTTACACATGGTCTCCACCTATCTCCTACCTCTTACCTTCAGTCTGTGCTGCTATTGTTACAGTCTGCTCAATGTCCAAATTACATTTTTTTTCTATGTAAATTCTCTCCTCCAGCATGAGGATTTTTAAAAATACAACTTAACAATTTGCATAAGATCACACTATTTTTGGTCAAAAGTCTAGTTCCTTACGCTGCTAACAAGCACCCGTATTTGGCCAAAATCTCCTTGTAAATATATATTATAAGCTTCGGAGATAGACAGTTGCAGCCCTTGGCAGAGCTGTAGTGAGGGGAGGGAAAGATTGATTGCATGGTTTTCATATCACAAATATTTGGGTTTGGATAATTTCTAGACCAAGAGGTGACATTAAATTGTTTTCCTCTTCATACAGCTGTGAACAAGACTCAACCATAGCCAATTTTCCGAATTTGATCTGTTCCTGCCTCGTGGCGCTAGCGCTAGATTGTGGTCAAACCATTGTAGACATTATTGTGTGCCTAGTTATGTGAGTGTGAGTAAGAGAAGTTACATGATGTAAGCAGGACTGGTAGGGAAGTGGATGGGGTTGGGAGGGTTCATACTCTGATTCTTCAACGTATTAACTCTGTGATTGCTCAGCATCTCACTTACCTTTAGCTGTGGAAGAGCTTTTGAATTTCGATGAATCAGGAAATCCGAATTTTTTAGTTTAGGCTCAAGAAAATAAAAAGATAAAAAGATAATCCTAACCGAAAAAAACCCATAGCTTCAGATTCCATCTAAATTCAGGATACACTTGTACATTTTGAAA
Organism: Elysia chlorotica; assembly: GCA_003991915.1. Taxonomy (NCBI): domain Eukaryota; kingdom Metazoa; phylum Mollusca; class Gastropoda; family Plakobranchidae; genus Elysia; species Elysia chlorotica. The sequence continues at coordinate 369,093 of RQTK01000456.1, forward strand.
TTGTATAGACATGAAATGGTTATACTTCAAGAACCATATTATACTATGCACAGGTGTATATGGTTGGTTGAGCCTTGAAAGTCAGGAGTTGTTGTTTTTTTTCCTGGCTATTTGACACCTTTGTATTTTTACTTTTCTATTTTAAACAATTATATACTTATTTATATTGTTTTTTGTTTTTGGTTTGATTTTCTAGTGGATTACAGCTCCATATTCCGCCAGGGCTCGGAGGACAAATTTTGTATCTCGACAAATATGTGTCCAAATGTTGGCCTCCTGCGGCTCTTTCCTGGCATCACAATTCAAACTGTAAGATCCCTCCTAAAAGTTTTAAAAAGAATTTTTATTTGAGAAGCCACGTGGAGAAAAGTGTTTATTATATATTTCTTTTTCACAAATGACAAATATAGCTCATAGACAGCCTTGCAGTCTTTTGAAGAGTAACTTGTGTCATTGATTATTAATTTTTATGGTAAACCAAGTCAAGTGTGACTCATGCTTATCTTTCCATTTTATAAATTCCAGTTATTTTAGGCTGTTTATAACTTAAGATCACATAGTTGTAGTTGTAATAGTTGATGACATTGACAAATGCATTGTTGATGCCTATTGATGAACATATAAATCACAGATTCCCACCTTTGAGTTTGAAGAAAGTGAAGAAAGTGTCTTAAATATATTGACTTCAGAATACATGTTTATTTACAATTGACATAGTAGTGAGAGCGCTTTAAGTTTTTTTTTCGCATATTTGTCTTAACATTTTTATAAATTCTTGTATTTTTGTTCAATGTAGCATTTAAAGTCTCTTGTAAACTTATGTGTTGTTTATCTAAACCTTTTCTGTTCCTCTGGTTGTGGTCAGGTGAGGGCTTTCTTGCACCCACCTGTACAAGGGGTTGTCCTTCAGACCTATGGTGCTGGTAATGCTCCAAACAATCGACCAGATTTGCTTTCACTGTTCAAAGAGGCCTACAATTGGGGAGTCATCATTGTCAACATTTCACAATGCACAAAAGGCAATGTGGGAGCATCATATGCCACTGGTGCGGTAAGTTATTATTTTTTAATACTTTTCACAAAATTAAGTCAGAAAAAAAATGAAAAAATACAAACCTGTATTTTAAATATTTCATTTATACCAGGCATAACAAACAAAAAAAACCCAAGCAAGTTCAACTTATTAATCCAATCCTTGAAAATCTTCGCTCCTAATGTAAAAACCATTCTCAGAATGATTGTGAATATTGCTTTGAAAAGATAAAACACAATTTGTGTTACTCTTAAAAATTGTTATAGACATTGATGTGTCATATGGTCTATGTATTATTTAAGAGGCAGCAAATGTTACTTATCTCAATGAAATGTAAATTTGATGAGACTTGGGATATACCAAAATTTCATTTGTTACTTCTACCAAAATTTTAAAAAAGCGTTATGGGATAACCAAGGAAAGATTTGCTCAGGTGAGTCTCAGAGCCAGATTAGCGAAGAATTGCATTGTAACAGTAAATGCTGTTTCCGTTACATTCTTCCTTTACAAAGGCAAAATAAATAATGAAAGGCACAATATAAAGCATTGATGCATAGAAATGTAAACATGTTTTTAAAACTTGTTTTAGCAGCCTAGATTTCTAAGGGGATATAATTATATAGAAGAATAAAGCATACAAAAAGAGCAGTGACTTTTAAAAAATTGGCTTTCTGTAAGATAATAAGATAGACTTATAAGCTTATGGAACACACATTTCTCAAGGGGAAATAGCAATTGCTTATTTTTATTTATATTGTGTCCTAACATTTGACTGTAATAATGTTTAGACTTTTCGTTAGCAAAAAAGATAATTTACATGTTCCTAGTTAACTATTTTCAAGCCTTTTTTATGTTCTTTCCTTTGTTTTGTTGACAGATTTATTTTAATCAGTATATTTATTGGCTATGTTGCTTTACATTTTTTAAATCTGTCCTACTGTCTTTTCTATCCTCATTTTTGTTTTTGTAAAAGAAATTGTTGCAAGTAAAAAAATTCAGCTTTGTGAAAAATAATGTTTTTTCATAATTGTCATTACACCTGTTATAAACATGTTTAATGTTTTGAGAGTGGTACGGGTCAATGTTCAAAGCATTGTCACATGTAGGGGTGATTGTTTTTCACAGATTTACATGAAAAATATGTTAAGCTCAACTTATTGAAACAAGTTTTACAACTTGAGTCCAATAGAATATTTTTAATTTAAAAAGTTTGGTACCACAAATCTTTTCTCCATTCAAACTAAAAGTGTTTAATTATCTGTTACTATTATTTGCTCTCTATATTTAATGAATTGTCTTATTTGTCAGCACAGTATGGAATGATAGTTGTGTAATTTTTTTATAATCCTTGAAAGTCTTTCTTATATTTTTCTCATTTTTCAGGCTTTAGGTGAAGCTGGGGTTATCTTTGGAGGCGACATGACACCAGAGGCAGCTCTTACCAAATTGGCCTATGTCTTGGGTAAAGACACATGGAGCATTGATGTTAAGAGGAAGGTGTGTGAGAATAAAGGTCTGAATTGGTAGTGACATTTGCAGGAAACAAAAGTCAAAAAAGAGAGAAGGTCTTAACTAAGCACAGGTTAGTGAGAAAGTCAGCTTTTAATTTGTGCTGCAGAGAAAGAAATTATCCCTGTCTCACCAAGATAGGAATATTTTTGTAATTTTCAACTCGTCCTATCTCTTTTCTATTGGTTGAAATAGCACATTTGAAGAACTAATTGAAAAGCAGGGGGGTACAACAAAGCAAAAATCATTACAAATCTTTTTTTGAGCAACAAATTTAGTATGAATGGTTTGTGAAGGGTAAGATTTCTGTTACCTTAATTCTTTTGCAGATATACAGAAAGTATGTCGATTTTTCTTATCCTGAAAACATAATCTTGATCAATCATAATTTTTTGTGACAAGAAAATGAAATCATTTCTTTGTAATAGGTGACCAACACAATTTCTATTTTTGTTTCAGCTTGAAGGACTAATTACAAGACACTAGAATTTTTTAGAACTATTTTGTACTATCATTTCACACATAGAGTGAGTTGGGTTACTTACAGCAGAGTTTCTTGTCTTGATTTCCTGCTTATTAATTACATCTCTGTTATGTCCTTTGATCAGATGATGGCCCGTAACCTGCGGGGAGAACTTACCTCTGTTGCACAAGAGAGTATGGACATCACAGATTCTGATCTAATAGACAGTGTGGCAAAGTACATGAGTCTTAGTACTAGAGAGGTATAAGTATGCTTCATTTTTGTCTTTGCTTTTCCACTACTAATTGGAAATTTAGGGACACGTTGTATTGAGTTTTTAAAGAGTTACACAGTCATTTTTAATGGCCTTGTTTTAAATTAGGGCAGATCAAGACCAGCAGATCAAAAATTAAACTGTTAAAACTTGAGTTATTATTTTCTTTAACCCCCAAAATACCCTCTTTCCATTTTTAGATCCATCTAAAACCCTCTGTCAAAACATGGAATGGGCATGCAGGCTTAAAGAGTTAACTGAGTAGTAAAAAAGTGGAGAGGAAATAACCTCAACAGATTCTCCTTTAAACTTGGGGAAATATTATAGTTATAGGATATGAATTGAAAAAAAAACTGTGCTTCTAAGATTTCTATATTCTTGAACTGCATGTACAGAACCAAAGAAAAACTGAGAGGTGCACAGACACTCAGAGGACATCAGCACCATTTGTCCCTGTGGGTTGAAACGACTTGATTTAAATTTTATAGCCAAATCCCGCTAATATACCTCTCTATATACCAGAAAATATGAGCGTCGAACCTTTTGCAACACAAAACGTTATTGTGCAGATATTTCAAGCAAGTCAAATATTTATATCATAATCATTAGAAAGCAATTACATTTAAAATCATTTTAGATGGAAAATTAATATGGCAGCATGCATCAAGCAATCTGCAATTTATGGCTTGTATTTTCAATTTATAATAAGTTAATTAAGTCTGCACTGAAGAAGACTATACACAATAATTTTTTAAATATAAACTGGTTCGGAAACAAACATTCCTACCAAATTCCTTTAATATATAGATAAAAAGATGTTATCTATAGCTAATATCAAAGAGAATAGTAAAGAAGAGAAATTTTAAAATGGTCTTCATGGTTTTTCCAAGGGATGATACAATGATAATAATCTTTTGATAGTTTTTTTTTTCATGACCATAAAATAAAGGGATATTTCCCCCTAGTACCCCAACCTCCTGCCTTGCTTTCCATTTTTTTTTTTACCTCATCCTTAAGCTTCTTGTACCTGAGCAGATTGTCGTCTACAAACTTTCAATGTAATCATCATATCTTTTATCTAATGCTACCTCAGCCCCCTCACCCCTAAAGTCCTAAAGAGGAGATTGATATAAACACTACATTCTCATTGTGATTATTTTTTCAATGCAAATGTAAATTTGAGGTTACGAACAACTTGCAAATGTTTCCTCTGTTGAAGACGATTTCAACAGGTTTTTTGGGTCTATTGTCAAGGAAAGATAGGTCCATGTATTTGCAATTTTTTTTTTTTACATTAACGGAAGAAAAGCATAAATGATGGCATTTATGTAAGGTTTTATATAAAAAATGTGTAACAACCATTCAAGTTAATATTAGAATAACATTTCCATTTTAATCCATCTCACATCTTAATGAAAATACATACAACAATTCAATGAAATCGATACCTGTTGCTGTGCGCTAACATTATAAAGCATATTTGTTTACAAATCTGGTTTGTGAAAACTCAATAAGGGAAGAGATAAAATTATATAAAGAGGTTTTGTATCCCTGCCCATATGTCCAAGGCTTTTTATGCCCTCGCCCCCTCGCCCCGCCACCCACTTTTTTCAAATAGTCAAAATAGATAACCAATGAGGAATACACACAATTTCAACGTAGGATACATAAAATTTCAAATAAAAATGTCATTGCAAGTATTCAATTTTTTAAATATAGATTACAGTCATTTTTTACCCCTTTATCACACACAGATACATTGATATATGTCAAACCATCAAAGTAAAGAGAGATCATTATTTTTACCGTGCAGTGTTGTCCATGCTCCTTATTATGAACTGTATTTTACTTCATTATGTATATAAGGCATGAGTGTGTGGTATCAAAGTAGTTAAGCGTTACACATCTTGTAAAAGATAGAAAAAGGAAGAGATAATATTTTATGAAATATTTAATTTCTCTTTACCCTTCAATAAAAGATTGTCACTCTTCATTGCAAATGTTTAGGAAGTTCTGAAAGTCAAAGATGCCCTCTACCCTTGCCTCATGTCTGCTGCTGCAAAAGCCAATGATATTCCTGCGTTAGAAAAACTCAGAGTCACGGTGAGCAGCTGTATGAATTTATCATTATGGTTATTAATTGTCCTTACGCCAATTATCTTGAACTCAAGTAGTGATTGTGTGGTCAGCCAAAAGTGTTACCAGAGTGTGGGGCTGGCTACTGCGGTAAAGTGTGAATATTGGAGTGTGGCTGTGAAGTCTGCAGTGCCTCGTGGGGTGTTAAAGTAAAGGTGTTAAATTACAGGGCAGTTTGTTCGATTTGATATATAAACTGTGAAAAATGTAAAAAGCTACTCAATGTGCATTTAGTGTATATAAATAGTCATTTTCATGGTTTGCTTTATGGCACCGCATACGTTTGCTTTAGTTAGAAAGAAGAGATTGTAACTTTATTGGGATTGCACACCAGGTGAGTATATGAACATGTGTACCGGGATCAATAAACGAGTTTATAGTTTATTTTCCAATACACTAATGCTTATCTCTGTCACCAAAAGTTTTTTAGTTGCTTTTTGGTATACTTAACGTCAACATGTCATTTGATGGCCGTAATGCTTGTCTCGGCTGGTACAAATTTTTTATTTCTTTCATATACTCTGGTGCGGACAATGTTAACATTTGTGGCACAAAACTGCACATTTGTAATCAATATATTATGCTACAGGTAGCCCTTGCAGTTCCTTCAGGAGGGGAGTCGCGCTGGTGGACTTTTTCTTTTTAAATATAAGGCTTACTGCATAATTTTGTAATACTTGCAGAAGTGAAAAGTATTTACTCGAAACTTCTGTGAGCACAGTATTGCAGTAGTCAAGTAGTGACAAGACAAAGAAATAATCAAGGTTTTGGTTACATTGAGGGTCAGAAAATTTCTAAAACTTGCGATTTTTCGAATCAGTACATAATAATTTGGGTAAAAAGAACTAATGTCAAAAAATGTTATGGAAGGATTTTTTTCAATAGTGACCCGGAGATTTTTTACTTTTTTAAGTTGCATTAACAGTGATGCCGTTAATTTGGCATTCAGAATTGAAAATCATTCCACAAGTTTTCCATTTATCTCAACAGCATAAACAACGTCTACATTGTCAGTGACTTTGAATAATAAACAGTATCATCAATTATTAATTTCGAAATGTTAACCCAAGAAAAAGGCCTAATACTACATGTTCACCAGCCAACTCGTAAACATCTATATACTTTAGATTTAGTTTTCAGCAGAAGTGAGAAGAACCATCTGTCAGGCTTAAAAGTGTGTGATATAGGCATATCTGACCACTCCGTTTTCTTCCTTCAGCCTAAATTACGCGAAGCCGCATTCCTTTAAAAAGTTACGTCTCATCAGAGATTTGAAATCTATCAACATAGGTTCAAAGACTGCTTGATATCCAAACTGGCCACCGATCACCCTGAAACAGTGAAGAATTTCAATTTTCTCCTTGCCGATCTATTAAATCAGTTCGCCCCCCCCCTCAATATGGTGCACTACCTACTGAATCATGGTGTGAGCGTGCATGCTCGCGACTGTCGCAGGGAGACGCCTCTCTACGACGCAGTTTCTCGTGGGCATCTGGACATCATCCGAGTCCTGACCCAGACAGGAGCCTCACTGCATCTGAGTGTAGTGGACATGGCAGTTAAAATGTGCTGGTAAGGACAAGATGCAGCCGTCCCATGAACTGTTTAAATCTGTATCAACCATATTTGGTGATTACGAAAATTATTTTTCATATCTTGGAACTTTTAATTGTTTAATATGTTTTGCCCTTTTTATATAAACAGCGGGTAAAATTAGCGATGCTTTGACCAGCAGTGTCCAAAAGATATATTTTTATGTAGACATTAATTTGTGTTACTAGTTTAGAGCCCTCTCTTTTAATGGAAATAAAGAAAAATAAAATACTCGCATATAACTGTGCTCAGATATTCAGCAGAATGTTAAAAAGATTAGGCACAAATCAAGGCTACCCTTATTTTTAAACAAAACATATATTTCTATAATCCAGGAAATTGACTTTCGGTGTGTGTGTTTTTTTTTTCAAATTCATCAAAGCAACATAACATCAAAGTTGACCACAAAATTGCTTTTCTTTTGTTTTATTAAATAAAGGTAAATAAGATAAGATAAGATAAGCCTGATCCCAAAAGGAAATTTTTCTTGGTTGTACATATCCTGTTGGATTCAATATAACATTATCAACTATACAAACGTGAGAGGAAAAAAAAATAAGCATTTTAAACTTTCTTGTAACACTGTTGAAATTATACAGTCAGACATACATAATTGTTATTTAGAAAACCATGCACAAGAATACCCATACCCGCACTGTTGGTATTGTGTGTGTTTTCAATGACATTGAAAACTGTTAATAACACAGTTTACGAATGTTAAAGTTCACCTTGTCAGGACCACAGCTTTTGTCGTTTGTTTACATTTAGGTTTTTGAACTGAGGTGCCACTGACCCTTCTTCGGTTTCACTGTGGAGGTTGAACAATCAAGTGGTTTTATATCTGTCTGCTCTGGTCTTTTTTTATATCAATCTGTTACTTCTTTGTGATGTTTCATATGTACTGTGAAGAGGATGGTTTATGTCTGATTTTACACATTTGCCTCATTCATTACTTGTAAAACACATATGTCTTTTAAAGGGGCTAGTTCACAGCCAATAATTTGGAAAGCTTTCTTTCTTATTTTGTCTATTTGCTGAGAGTGGTTTTTGTTAGGTTTCCTCCAAACATTTATATTCCTAAAGATAATTAAATTTGGATACAGGAGGCATAACAATTTTTCATAGTATTGTAGTCAATATTTAAAGACTTTAATTTCCTTCAAAAGTAAAGTCGTTGTTTAGCTTTTATAGTAAGGATTTCAAGGTGTGGTGAAAGAAAGTTTACAAGCAATGTTGGGGAGGAGATATTTGTATGTGTCAACAACTAAAACTTTTAATCTTTTATTTTTAGCGGTGTTAGGGCAGAAAGCAGGTGCTGCAATTTGTCTAAAGTAAAAAAAAATCATCTCTTTGGTTTTTTTTATGTTAAAAATGAACAACTTTAATCTCACACCATGACACAAATTTGTTAATATTTTAAAGTGAAATCTTAGTTGTTTGTTATTGTTCCGATTAGGCAAAAGTCGTCAGCAAATTTAATTAATTGTGTGTTTGTGTCTTTTGTCTGGTAGTCATTGGTGTAGGCAGTGTATAAAATCGGTGAAAGCAACACAGTCTAAGGTGCCCCCGTGTTTGTGCTAATAGTTTTGGATTGAACACCATTTATATTAACATATTGTGGTCTAATTGTAAGTAAATAAAAGATCTAGGCAATAATATTGACATCGACATGCAAGCCATGCAATTTTGTTATTATAAGATAGGTATTAAAAGCAGACGAAAAATCAACAAATAAACTTTTAGCAAAAATCCTTGTGTCTCAAGATGTTTTAGGACAGTATTTAAAAAATATTAACACAGCATCATCAACACTTCTTCCTTTTTTATAGGCAAACTGAAATATATCAAGCTGTGAATACATATCTCAATACCAGTTTTTCAAACGTTTAAAAATAATAGATTTAAGAGCAACAGGATTGTTCAGTTGTATGACACGTGACTTTTTAAGCAGAGGAATAATTTCGGAAGTTTTTCACACTGTTGGTATTGTGTGTGTTTTCAATGACATTGAAAACTGTTAATAACACAGTTTACGAATGTTAAAGTTCACCTTGTCAGGACCACAGCTTTTGTCGTTTGTTTACATTTAGGTTTTTGAACTGACGTGCCACTGACCCTTCTTCGAGTTTCACACACCCATACTAATTCTCTAGCAGTCTGATGGAGGTTGATACAATCAAGTTTTTATATCTGTCTGCTCTGGCCTTTTTTTATATCAATCTGTTACTTCTTTGTGATGTTGTATATTTTCTGTGAAGATGATGGTTTGTCTGATTTTACACATTTGCCTCATTCATTACTTGTAAAACACAAGTCATATGTCTTTTAAAGGGGCTAGTTTACAGCCAATAATTTGGAAAGCTTTCTTTCTTATTTTGTCTATTTGCTGAGAGTGGGTTTTTGACAGGTTTCCTCCAAAACATATAATTCTTAAAGAAATTAAATTTTGGATAATTTTTTTTCATAGTATTGTAGTCAATTTTGAAAGACTTTACTTTCCTTAAAAAGTAAAGTCGTTGTTTAGCTTTTATAGTAAGGATTTCAATGTGTGGTGAAAGAAAGTTTACAAGCAATATTGGGGAGGAGATATTTGTATGTGTCAACAACTAAAACTTTTAATCTTTTTTTTTAGCGGTGTTAGGGCAGAAAGCAGGTGCTGCAATTTGTCTAAAGTAAAAAAAAATCATCTCTTTGGTTTTATTGATGTTAAAATTTGAAAAATTAATCTTACACCATGACACAAATTGGTTAATATTTCAAAGTAGAAATCTTAGTTGTTTGTTATTGTTATTATTATGCAAGAGTCATCAACAAGTTTAATTAATTGTGTGTTTATGCATTTTGTCTGGTAGTCATTGGTGTAGGCAGTGTATAAAATCGGTGAAAGCACAGACTAAGGTGCCCCCGTGTTTGTGATAATAGTTTTGGATTGAACACCATTTATATTAACATATTGTGGTCTAATTGTAAGTAAATAAAAGATCTAGGCAATAATATTGACATCGACATGCAAGCCATGCAATTTTGTTATTATAAGATGGGGTATTAAAGCAGACGAAAAATCAACAAATAAATATGAACTTCCTTTATGTACTTCTAAGGTATCTTTAACAGGGCCGTAGCCAGTCATGGTTTTCAAGGCATTCCACATATCTCATATTATTTTCCTAGAACTTATATTCAATCTTTTCTTTATATTTCTCTTTACATTGTTTGCCCTGCAACTTTTTTTTTACAATATCTTTCATCTCATCTTTGTTTTTATGAATTCTAAAGATGTGAGTGCACCAAAGTAATAACAGAGGCACCTCAGTGCAAAATTTGAAGAAGATCAGTGCTGTAGTTAATCCTGTGTGGTTGTGCGAAATTCAACATTTTTCTAATATCTCATAACTGTGTGTCTTTAATTAGTGATTTGGTTTATGTATTATTAAGATACTATTGCAAGGCTTAAAAAGATTATCACACTTGCAAAAAAAAGGCTTTCATTGGCAAATGATATATCAATTATAAAATATTCATATATGTAAGTTTTTTCCACTAGATAGAAAAAAAATCACATTAAGAATAAGCTTTCAAATTTTGTGTTTTGTGTTTCATCTATGTTTTACTTTAATCATGGTAAATTAAAAGATATTAAATGTGTTTTCAACATTTCTACATGACCACAGTGCTGTTGCTGAAAATAATGTTGAGATAGTTGAGGCTTGGATCTTAGCCGGCGCTGACCCCAACTGTCAGGACTATGATAAAAGAACACCTCTTCATGTGGTAGGTTAAGACAATAATTTATTTTTAACATTTTTTATTTATTTCTAAAATGTTTATATATATATATTTACAATATGTTCAAGACTTTGAGTTTATATTTGCGTTTAAACATTGTTGAATTTATTTAAGACATAAAAATCTTGGATAATTTTATGTTCTATATATATATATATATATATATATATACTGATAAAGGGTGGTTTTAGGGAACTCTGTTTTTACACAGGTATATGGGAGCACACACTTCCACTAGTTGTACGATGTTCATATTTGAGATGCAGAATTGTGAGGCTTCTAAGATGACAAATATATATTGAAATGTGTGAAATGTTAATAAACTTAAGATTTAAGAATTATATATTTTTACATATTAAAGTTCCTACAACCATGTTCCCACATTTTTCATATATGACATATATAAGAATCCGGGGACATATATATAATAGATATTAAGGTTCCCATATGCATGTTCCCGAATACATTTCTGATGCACAGTAGGCCTATATACGCGCTTTTGATAACCTATTTCATTTAAAAATGATTGATTAACACTCCTATGATGATTATGCTGATAGAGAAGTATAATTCATAATACAGTAGTCACCGAAACACTCATTTAAGACTAGCAACATCAGAAGCAAACAGTAGTCGCCGGGTTCTAGGACGGTCGCGGGAAGCAGCAAAAACTGATTAGAAATGTGTTTTATATTGGCTAAGGTCTATATATACATTGTGATGGTTTTTTTGAGACCCACAAATACAAAATAAACTACAGTACGTTTACATACAACATACAACAAAAGTGCAAAAAACATCACATAAATATCAATATCAAATTAAATTAAACATTTTATTACCCTAATAAAATAATACATATAATAAAATAACAAGACCTTTCGACATCACGCCCTCTTCAGGTATCAATACAAAAACAAAATAAAATGCTAATTAACATAGCTAACTATTAATTCAATAAGAATATCAGTAGAAATTAAACTTGAAACCTTTACATAAACAGACAAAAGTCCCCTTGCAAGATCTACCCCCCCCCCCCCCCGGGGGGGCCGTGCTTCATTTCAGTACCTGGAATTTAATTATAAATAAAAACCCTTAAGTTAGAAATTTGGAAAAACAAATAATTTATAGAAAAGACTGGTAAGCCTGCAAGGGTGCCACTCCGACTTAGTTTTCACAAGTGGCATTCCTCTTCCCCAACCCTCCTTATTTGTACACCTTCACGGACATGTCTGGTCAGGCAGTCGCCATTGCAATAGGATTCCCATGATGAACTTTGCATTGCGTTATAAATTCACTCATGTTTATTATAACTAAATAAAAGGTATATTGTATTTTCATCTAAACATCTCACTGTCTGAAATACAGTGCATTGAAATATAACTCGAGTCTGAGCAATCTTCCTGTGTGATCAAATCCCATTAAAACATTTAATATATGTCTTGGGACCAAACTATCATTCAGTAATGCTGCATATAGCTCACTTCTACATGGTTGGACAAATCGCTAACTCAGGAAAAATAAACAAAACAGTTATTTGACTCCACGGTCTTAAGCGACTCCATGAGAAGCAATAACAGTATTAAGAAGACCAATTATTTAATTCTGCAGGCACTGAAACGTAAACCAAAATCCTTTTTTTTTCAGACTTAAAATTTATTGAATCAAAATATAAAAAATTACACAATCAGAAACTTCATTTGATTGAAGTTAGTTAAGGATATATTATTTCACTGTATCAAAATCACTTATATTTTTTTAAAGAATGAATGATAGTTAACACTTTACAAAATAGATCTTAATGTTTGCAAAATAATATAGGATATATACATGGTGGGTTTTTTACTGGTACAGATACATAGTTGGAACAAACGAAAAACTATTTAAGATATTTTGATGCAGATTTTTGCATTGGATGGGTAAAAGCTTTAAGATATCTCTGATATAACTCAATTGCTTTTTCAGACTTTAAATTTATCAAATACATTTAAATAATCACACAACGATGAACTTAATTTAAATAGGGATACAGAAGTTAACTGTATCAAATTTAATGATATTGAAGAAAAAAAAAGATTATTATTTAAAAAACGTACAAAAAAGATCTCAATGTTTTGCAAAATATGCAGAGTGTATCAAGTAAATCTTTTTCATCATTACTGTTATTGATCTCACAGTTTTTAGTGTGCTTCCATAATTCCTCTCTAACATAAAACCCATAACAATGTACGCACGGTAGATATTCTGCAACTGAACGGCTTTTTGTAGGCCGTTTTACTACAATATCTGGCTTATTTAATTTGATGGACTCAACATTGTGTATGAAATTACCAATACATTTTAGTTTCTTTAGTCCAATTAAATACTCTTCATGTTTTGATTGTTTAACTGCCAAAAGTCTTGCCACTGCCCTTGCATCTTTGTGTATTGTGGTCAAATGTCTGGCCAGTTTCAATTGTGGTTTGTGACAAAAATAACAGTATTGCTTTTTATCCAACACACTGGCTCCATTTCTTGACACAGCTCGCCTCACTGTAAAGAATATAAAATACATAAGTTACAATAAAGTTAATTGAGATAACTTTACGTAATTATATTTATTGATAATTGGATACTTTTACCGAGGCATCCTAATTTCAAACCCATTCTTTCCGTTTCACTTCCAGTACTATATTCTTTTCTCTATGACTATTACCTCATTCTAAAAATGTACACACTTAGACATGTACATCTGACAAGCACACTTTACACTTTTCCTATTTAGTGTAGAATATGTTAACTTTTTATATGTGTGACTACTGATGAGCACATATTGGTTGAGTCATCTTTTGAATATTCATGAACAGTAGAAAGGTCCTCCTCATAATCTGATAAAACGATAACAAGAACAATTGGCATAATTTGGTAAAATATCTTTTAACAGAATAGTACTTTAATTGAGTATGAAAACATCACACGGATAAGAACACAGTTTATTTTTATTAATGAGGAAATTAAAGTATACATGTCCATATGATTTTTAGAAACCAGCGCCAATCACTTCACTCAAGTCTGCAGAGCGTCATACTCTGGGTGAAAACGTACCCGGTTCAAAAATTGACTGTTGTGTATTTTTTTCCTAAATTTACACTAATTACTCCATTTGACCCGGGTGTAAATTAGAACCCAGCTAAAGGTTAGTGTGAGAAATTGCAGATTGATAGTGATTGGGCGTCTTAATTGCTATGCTTCTTAGGGAAGGAGGTGTTGGTTTGCCAGTAGACCACTGGGACTGGGAGAGATAAAATGTCATAAAGTACTATGAACATGGTGATGACAGTGGAAAAACACTATCAAAGGACCATCTTTATTATAGCCACCATTGTGAGTAGATCAAGGTTATAAGTACTTATTCTTACCAATAGCATCATCAGGTAAGTCATCAAAAGGGCGTAAATGTGGATTGGTATCAAGAGAGGTGTCAGAATGATTGCTTGCAGTCTTCACCGCCGTACAGACTCCTTTCTGAACAAAAAAAGGTGAGTAAATGTGAATAATGAATACAATTCTAAAGTAAGAGGCTACAAGCTAAGCACATATTCAAATGAGTATCATGGATATTCGGTGAAATCATGAAAGGCTATAAGGTGTAAATTATTGAAGTCGGGTTGGGATATGTCATTGATTTATTAACTTGTGTCATCCCTGAACTACATACAGCCCAGAAACATAACATAATTATTTGTAGTGCTGCCAGTATCCTAATAAAAAAAATGGCATAAAGAATTTGGAAACCTTACATCAAATGACAACAAAAAATGAGGAAAATATATAAAGAAATGAAGAAAGATTATCACCATTGTTATCAGAGAAGTTAAGAAAATTCGTACCTGGCTCAACACAGGAACATTTTTGAGAGAGGCAAGTTCTGGATTAGTATCAGGAACAGAAACAGGAATTATTGAACAGGACTATTTGCACAATTTGTTTATCCTGATAGACGTAAACATAAATTCAGGTTCAGACAAATAATATATTTGGGCCTAGAATCTTTTTCAACCACTGACAACAATCCCAGACAATCTTAGTCTCTAAAAAGTGTTTTTCAAACTTACTTTTGTTGATATTTCATGGGGACATGATTCAAGCCACTCAACTAATTTGTGATACTGGCGCTGTTTACTATATATAATTAATTCATCTGCAATACAAAAAAGAAAAAAAAAATGAATGTAAAAAAACAAAACCAGTTCATATGCATAGCACATTAAATTTAGAGAGCTCAGAGGGCTTCGCAAGACCAGACCAACAGCAACATTTAAAAAGGTGTGCCGACAGAGCGAGAAATAGCAAGAGAGAGAGAGAGAGAGAGAGAGAGAGAGAGAGAGAGAGAAACTAATTTGTGATACTGACGCTGTTTACTATATCTCATCAATTCATCTGCAAAACAAAAGAGAAAAAAATGAATGTAAAAAAACAAAACCAGTTCATATGCATAGCACATTAAATTTAGAGAGCTCAGAGGGCTTCGCAAGACCAGACCAACAGCAACATTTAAAAAGGTGTGCCGACAGAGCGAGAAAGAGCAAGAGAGAGAGAGAGAGAGAGAGAGAGAGAGAGAGAGAGAGAGAGAGAGAGAGAGAAGAGATAGAAACACAGACAAAAATACGGAAATAGAGAGAGAGAGAGAGAGAGAGAGAGAGAGAGAGAGAGAGAGAGAGAGAGAGAGAGAGAGAGAGAGACAGAGAGACAGAGAGAGAGAGACAGAGACAGACAGACAGAGAGACAGACAGAGACAGACAGACAGACAGACAGACAGACAGACAGAGAGAGAGAGAGAGAAAAAAAACAAGATAATTGTAAATATCATCTCTGTTTAAAGAACGGGACTCTTTGCTAGTACTAGTAAGAATAATACTGCAATCAGGATGCAGCAGACTGATTAGGCGAAGTACAAAAGAAATAATTGTGATCACCTGTAGTAGGCCTGATGACTTTCGCTGTTCTTTCCTTTGTTTTGGCCAAGGAAGCCAACAGCATTTTTTCTGCATATATTGCTATCACGGCATAGTAAGAATCTGAATATAAGAGGACAAAATTATGAAATTAAGTGTTTTTGTATGAGCATTGTAGCTTCACAAAAGTCAAATAAACTGCGATGTTACACATGAGCTGATTAATCAAATTATGGTAAAGGCTGATTAATCAAATTATGGAAAGAGAGAGAGAGAGAGAGAGAGAGAGAGAGAGAGAGAGAGAGAGAGAGAGAGAGAGAGAGGGAGAGAGAGAGAGAGAGAGAGAGAGAGAGAGAGAGAGAGAGAGAGAGAGAGAGAGAGAGAGAGAGAGGAGAGAGAGAGAGAGAGAGAGAGAGAGAGAGAGAGAGAGAGAGAGAGAGAGAGGGAGGAATAGAGAGAAGGGGGGAGAGAGAGAGAGAGAGGGAAGAGAGAGAGAGAGAGAGAGAGAGAGAGAGAGAGAGAGAGAGAGAGAGAAGAGAGAGAGAGAGAGAGAGAGAGAGAGAGAGAGAGAGAGAGAGAGAGAGAAAGAGAGAGAGAGAGAGAGAGAGAGAGAGAGAGAGAGAGAGAGAGAGAGAGAGAGAGAGAGAGAGAGAGATGTCAACATTTTGATTTGGTTGGTTAACTTGTTTGTTAATTAAAACAAAGACACTCAATAAAACATGAAAACCCAACAACACAAACTAATTTGAGGTCTACAGTGTAGTGTTAGATCAAGATCTAGACCAAGAATAGAGGTCTACAAAAAATCACTGTTATCACATTGATCCTGTAGATATAGATGTATTGAAGTGGCTAGCAGCTAGTGATCTATCTATAGATCTAGAAATGTTAATATATATCTATAGGCTAATTCTAGATTAGATCTAGAGCTAGATCTCTTAATACCTAGATTGAACTCTATCCTGGTGATTATATACACTCTTTAAAGATATTTTCATCAGTAGCCAACTAAGGTCTAGAATACATAGGCTTTGAGACCATTATTTTAGATTTAGCCCTGATTCTTAACATTCACAGGCATTCTCAAATTACTAACTAGATCTAGATCCAGATCAAGAGATTTTTTTATTTAGATCTATTTTTTGTGTGTGAAAGAGACTCTAGATCCTAGTATTTTTCTGTAACCTTTATGGACACCTTGAATGCTAAAGTTAATATTTTGTATTCAATGGTTATTAAAAATTAACGCTCAATCAGTTGTAACAAATGTGTTGCCTAATTAGTATAATAATACTAGAGGAAACCTACTGTTATCTCTTTCTTGTCAGTCAGCGGCAATGCGACCAAAGTCGACGAAACCGAAAATCGAAACTGGTTCTTTCTAAACAGGAAACCGGAAATTATGAAGTAGGTCATGTCATCTCTATAAATAGACCTGCAATCCAAAAATCAGACTTTGTTTTCTCCTGGCTTGTTAGATGAGGCAAGGGACACAATCCAGCAAAAACAAAAAAGTTTTTAGGAACATTCGTTTTCTAAACGTTTCGTTTGCTTGTGATTTAAGATTAACCTTTAAATTGCCACATTGGATTTGGGGACATCCGAATGTTCCCACTTCCTGACGATGTTCCTAGATCCACGGTGTGAAAACATACGATTGTTCTCAGATGCAAGGCAGTATAAGAGTATATATATATATATATATATATATATATTTTTGATTTTGTTTAATAAGAGAGAAATTACACAAAACTCCTGTTGCAAACCCTCACACTAATCGGGCTTCTGGCGTAATACCTATTAATTCCGCATTAGAACGACCGGTGTGAAAATCATGATTGGAACGACCGTCAGTATATCCCTAGCCTGATGTACTACACACTCGCTATTGACATTCTAAACACATATGTTATAAGCGATTGGCAGCGTGTTATTGGTTTTGCGTTTTGTGGTTATGTAAAAAATAAAAAAATAAGTGGTCGTCTTTATGTTTATGAGGACTTTAACAGCGTTAGGACGACTCACATTTTGACAAACCATTCTTTACTACTTATGACGACCGGCATTAGGACGACATATATAGCACTTACGACGACCATCAATATGACGACATATACACAATATAAATTTTATTAAAAAAAAAAAGGTGGTTATGGACAAAATTAGGCATTAAAAAGTTATTATGGTACTAGTACAAGTGCATGACGCTGTAGACAAGTCATTGTTGTTTCATATTATATGAATTTTTAGCGTTTGTGAAAAACTTTAGAAGGTCAAGAGAGCATTCAAACACATCTGAGAGCCTTGATTTATTAGAGTAAAACAGCTGTGTAATGTGCATTTTGAAGCAAACTGCAGATTGCTTTAACCCAATACCCTTGATGATGATAAACTTAAGTTTTATTTACTTACAGTATGAATTTTAGGGTGTGATCAGATAATTTTATATACAGTGTATGCACCTATGGAGTTAATTAACACAGTCATGTAGTTATATTTTTATATGAACAGTAATTTCAAGGTGTATTTTATAATAACTCCACAATTTTTAAATGGAGGAGTCGTTAAGCATTTCTTTTTCAAAGGGAACTAAATTTAAAGCTTATAGTTTAAGTCTTTCTTCCTAAATATCAGGTGGAGTTGTTAAAATAATGTGTTGGGATTGTATTTTAGTTTCTCCATCATCCATGAATTCCTTTGGACTTCTTGATGATGATTAGAATTGTGAAAAGACAGTGTTGGAGAGAATGATTTTATGTTCTTTTTTAGGATCTAAGTAATGACTAGCATAAATCACAAGCTAATGTGGAAGTAATCTTTTAAAAATTAAAACATAGAAACTAAACTACAGAGGTGAAAATTGACGCATTGCGAAAGTTTATTGAGATAAAGGGGTGTACATTGCACCGGGGGTAGGAACGCTCCTGGGCACTGATATCTTTCAATAAAAATGTGAACCGTTTTTATAAAAGTCTTAGTACAGGATCATGTTGATCTTAAAATGGTATTCTTGAAAAGATGCACCAGGGGCCTTGAAGCTCATAACAAATGACACAGTAACTGCCCACTCAAGATGCCGAGTCTTAGAATAACTCTCTCTCTCTCTCTCTCTCTCTCTCTCTCTCTCTCTCTCTCTCTCTCTCTCTCACTCTGAGGATTAAAGACAATCATATTTAAGTAGACAATGTAGTCATCTTATATTTGCACATAATTTAAAATCTCTCTCAACAGAAAACTTGATATTCAATATATCTCTCAAAAAGCTATTTTCATGTTTTCATCTCACTTAATACAAGCTCTAAAAGATTTAACCTTTTTATCATCACTAAATCCTAACACATAATTTCCATGTATCAAAATAGGAAAAAAGATCACTGAAATCTTTAATCCTGAAACCCAGATATAAATGATTTGCGATAGCTTACAAAAATACTATAGGCCTAAGTTGCTTATCGATTTATGTGTTATATGTTTTCACATTGTTTTACCGCTTTAATTACAAAATT
>RQTK01000457.1:0-14890 GCA_003991915.1 Elysia chlorotica
AAACTCACTCACTCAGTCATACTCTCTTTCTATCTCTCTCTCTCTTTCTCTCTCTCTCTCTCTCTCTCTCTCTCTCTCTCTTTCTCTTCCTTCCAACTGCTTTTAGAAATTTATTTGGATTGTTTATTAAAATGTAATCAACTAATTATAAATCTTTATTTTATAAAACATTATAACATTAAGTGTTAAAATAAAATTCTTTTTGCATTTTGGATAGACTATAAAATGTGACCGTTTGCCTTTTGGAACACTGCTTGTCAGCAGAACAATGACAGTAACTACTCGCCTTTTTTAAATACTAACTTATGAAAATTCAACATTAAAAACATGGAGCTTTACATCTATAGACGACTATAGTATTTTTAAGTCAACGCCTTCCAAAGCAATGACAATGATACTGACTATTGGTATCAGTTGAAATCAATCTAAACATAAAAAAATGACAACGACAACATTATTCATAATAAAATAATAGAGCGGTCTAAACGTTAGAAGACTATTTTTTAAATCAGCACCTTTCAAAAATGGTCCTGACTATTCCTATCAGTTAAAATTAATCTAAACATTACATAAAATCCAAGACTACATAATTTACTATAAAATAACAAAACGTTCAAACTATGGAGGACTTTTTTTCAAAGTCAGCAGCTTCCAAAAATGATACGGACTATTGCTATCAGTTGAAATCAATCTAAACATAACAAAAATTACAACAACATAATTCATTATAAAAGAGCGGTCCAAACATTAGCATTATACAAACCAGGTTGTCTATTGCACTGATAAGTTGTCACTCAGTCCCGCCTCCATGGCGTCACGTGACCTCCAATTATCTACCCAAAACAAGGGCAAATAAAAGATGTTGGCCGGCCTTCGCGAGGTTCATCCATCACTGACAAAAAGCCAGATTTGAACTTTCTCACCCAATGAGTCACCGTACTGTAGTTAGGGCACTTTTCAGCATAAACCTCTACCATCTGTTGATGAATTTCCGTGTGGGTTTTTCCTTTTAAGTGAAGGACTTTGGTGACAGAGCGATATTCAACAGCCTCCATGGCAGACAATTTGTAAACAACAAATGACAACTTCCTAGGGGTTGTTTTACTTGATGCGCTAAAAGGTGCAGAAAAAAAATTCCGATTTTCCCCAAATTTTGCATGCCGTGTTCAACATAGATGATCTAGCTACCCACAAAATTTCTTTACTCTAGTACAACTTCTTCAAGGTCAAGCTAAGGACATAATGAACACCCCTCGTATTTTCATGTTTCAAGCTCTACTGGGAGACTTTTAATTAGGAACAAAGCTATATGTAGACAGTTTTTAGTACCAAACTCTATCGCAAAAAAATTTTTTTCAGTGAAAACTTTACTCTGACTTTTTTTTCAAACTCTACTAAGACTTCTTTTTTGACAAGAACTTGCCTGCAAAATTTTTTGGGCAATGGCATATAGCCAACAATTTTTTAGTTGCAAAATTTACCGCAACATTTTGTTTTGTTTTATTAGTGCTAAGCTCTAGCCTGTTTTTTTTTTCTTTTTTACCAAACTCTACGGCCAAATTTTTTTTTTAAATTTGGCCTATGGCAACCTTTTTGTTTTTCAAATAGACTCTACTGTTATTTTTATATTTCAAGCTCTACTGGGAGACTTTTAATTAGGAACCAAGCTATATGTAGACAGTTTTTAGTACCAAACTCTATCGCAAAAAAAATTTTTTCCGTAAAAACTTTACTCTGACTTTTTTTTCAAACTCTACTAGGACTTCTTTTTTTGTCAAGAACTTGCCTGCAACATTTTTTGGGCAATAGGCCTATAGCTCACAACTTTTTTGTTACAAAGTTTACCGCGACATTTTAACTTGTTTCAATGGTACTAAGCTCTCGCGTGGTTTTTTTCTTTTTTACCAATTTCTACGGCCAAAATCTTTTTTTAAAATTTGGCCTATGGCAACCTTTTTGTTTTTCAAATAGACTCTACTGTTATTTTTATGTTTCAAGCTTTACTGGGAGCCTTTTAATTAGTACTAATAAAACAAAACAAAATGCCGCGGTAAACTTTGTAACAAATAAGTTGTCAGCTATTGGCCTATTGACCAAAAAATGTTGCAGGCAAGTTCTTGACAAAAAAAGAAGTCCTAGTAAGTTTAAAAAAAAAAGTCAGAAAAAAATTTTAAAAAAAAAAAAAATTTTTAGCGATAGAGAATGGTAATAAAAAATGTCTACATATAGCTTAGTTCCAAAAAAAGTCTCCAGTAGAGCTTGAAACATGAAAATAACAGTAGAGTCTATTTGAAAAACGAAAGGTTGCCATAGGCCAAATTAAAAAAAAATGTTGGCCGTAGAGTTTGGTAATAAAGAAAAAATTGGCTGCCTCATGGCATGCACTCTCGAGGTAACGTCTGCTTGACTCTTGCCCGGCCGTGACGTCTGCGTCTCCGCCTCTTGTGCTTCTTGTTGTTTCCCCTGTTTGATCTTGACTTTTGGCAACTAACTAGAACAGAAGATAAAAATATTAAATATTACCGTAACACTATACATGTTTGTGGCAAGGGCATTTGAAATTGACAAACAGAATATAAAAAAGCTGTGTTAAAATTACATCACCCTCTTGTGCTTTTTGTTGTTTCCTCTGTTTGACCTTGACTTTTGGCAACCAACTAGGACAGAAGATGAAGTATTACCGTAATTCTATAAATGTTTGTGGCAAGGGCATTTTATGTTGACGAACATTATAAAAAAGTTGTGTTAAAATTACATCAACCTCTTGTGCTTTTTGTTGTTTCCCATTGACCTTCACTTTTGGCAACCAACTAGGACAGAAGATAGAAGTATTACCGTAAAACTTTACATGTATGTGTAAAGGGTATTTGAAATTGACAAACAGAATATAAAAAAGCTGTGTTAAAATTACATCAGCCTCTTGTGCTTCTTGTTGTTTCCCCTGTTTGACCTTGTCTTTTGGCAACCAACTAGGACAGAGAATAGAAGTATTACCGTAACACTTTACATGTTTGTGTCAAGGGCGTTTTAAATTGACGGAAAAGATATTTTAAAAAAGCTGTGTGTCAAAATAACATCAGCCTCTTGTGTTTCTTTTGTTTTTTTCCTCTTTGACTTTCCGCTACCAGTTTGGGTAGAAAAAAATTGCGCAACTCTAAAAAATTAAATTTTTATTAAGCACATCGATGATTAACTTTAAAAATAAATTAAAAGGAGAGCTGCGGGTCAAAATAACATTAGCCTATTCTGTTTCTCGTGCATTCCCCATTTCGACTTTTGACAACCAGCCTGAATAGAAGATAATGATTTCTCTCAAAATGTTTGTATTTATGAAGGACATTCATGTCGCTGATAAAGAGTCAAAATATTGTAGTTTTTTTAACTCTATGCAGTTACAATAACGTGCCTTTGAACTCGCAATTTTAATTTTAACCAAAAAAGGTATGTGTCATGCATGACATCTTCATTTTTGCTTTATAACTTTCACACAACGTAAAGATAAAAAAAAGTTACTGTAAAATATGTGCGTATTAAATTATCAGGCAAGGGGAAAAACAACAAAAAAAGGTTTCTCAGTTTTGTATTAAATGAACAAAAACCATAAGCCCCATATTATTTCCGGAGATTTTTTTTGCGAAAATAAAATGTTGCATGGGTAATTAACTTTAGTTGCATAATGTTAAAGTGAGTGGTAGTTATCTACGATGTGTATTCTGTGGACAAAATGTTATCAGCTCCTCGCTTTCTAATTAAAATATTAAAATGTGCAATATAAATTTGAGTTTTTTCTGTTCTCTCGCTAAACCAAGCGAATTTTCAAACAATAACCAAAATAACGTGCCTCCTTACAGATCAGTAAGGTCATATGTAAAGCAACCACTGTACATCAGGCACAAGTCGATATATATATATATACAGAAACGGAGCATTTTGTGGGGTTTTCTACATGAGAGTGTATTGTGGGGCATGATTATGCGGGGCATTATATATATATATATATGTATGTATGTGTGTGTAAAATATTTTTAGCTAGAGCCACCCAGACGTAAGAAAACAACTCTATTCTGAACTCTTTCATTTCCAAGTAAAGATAAATATGTCATGTTCTAGAAATGATATAGGTGTAACCTTTCGTATATTTTAAAGTGCATTTAATGATTTTTATCACATTGTAAAAAACTAAAAACATTCAAATCCTTTGTAGCGCTTGATTCAACCTGGTTTCTACACATATTTGAGTAAACACACACCAAACTTACCTTTTAACGCAAAAGACTTTAATTTACACAAGTCAACTTCAACATCCTCCACACTGTCGCTGGAAAACCCTGGAAAATAACCAAGTAAAAAAAAGGAACAAATAAATTCGCAAATCCAAAATTAACGTAATCCAAAATAATCCAAAGATATTCTGTTCTATGCATCATTGGCAGATTTAGTTATAGTAATACCTTAAACAAAACTAATGAACATGCGATTTAGATGCTGCATAATTATTCGATTGTGAAAATAATTAGAGGTTTTATGAGGAAAATCTTGCGGTGGTGAGTCACGATAATTAAGAAGGTTGCTTCTTTCTTTAAACCTTAGTAAAACTATATCTCAAAATTGGACAACGGTCTTTATTACAATAATGTGGAAATAGAATGAGCACGCGTTATGCTAGATCCACGTAAAAACAGCACTGAGGACTCTTTTTGTGAAACGTCTCACTAATTCTATAGTCTCTGGTTATATCATTATAATCATTGCCCCCATTCTCCTAATGAATAGGTGGCCTAGCTAGAACTAGACTGACGATGGTGGCTGGGGTGGGGCTGTGGTTGGACTGGGACTCTCGCATGAAACCCTCTTAATTTTTTGGTAGAGTCAGATCAAGGCTTAGAAAAATAAATACAAATAAAAGAGAGCTTAATCCAGAAGTGACAACCACAACCCCATCCCAGGCACCAGCGGTAATTTGGATCTGGCTTAACAACTAAGCAAACCTACACTTGTAACAGAGCAGGAAGCCGTGGCTGGTGGTAAAGTGACAAACCTCCACACTGCAGTTCAGGATATCATGCCCCCCCCTTCTCACCCCCACTCCACATTTTCTCCCCCCCCCCTCCAACGAATCAAATCAACAAACTAACAACACTAAGCAAACCTACATTTGTAGCAGAGCAGGAACCCGTGGACTGGTGAGAAGGTGACAAACCTCCACACTGCAGTTCAGGATATCATCTCGCCTCCCTCCAACGAATCAAATCAACAAACTAACAACACTAAGCAAACCTACATTTGTAGCAGAGCAGGAACCCGTTACTGGTGGGAAGATGACAAACCTCCACACTGAAGATTAGTATAATTATCTTCTCCCCCCCCCCACACACACACACACACACTCGACTCCTATGAATCAAATTAGCGAACTAACAACACTAAACAAACCTATATTTGTAGCAGAGTAGAAATCCGTGGCTGGTATGAAGATGACACACCTCCACACTGCAGTTCAGGATATCATCTCGTCCCCCCCCCACCCCCCACACACACACACCCCACTCCCCCTCCAACGAATCAAATCAACAAACTAACAACACTAAGCAAACCTACATTTGTAGCAGAGCAGGAACTCGTGACTAGTAGGAAAGAGACAAACCTTCACACTGAAGTTCAGAACCCCCCGCTCCCTCCCCTAATGAATAAAATCAACAAACTAACATCACTAAGCAAACCTACACTTGTAGCAGAGCAGGAACTCGTGCTGGTAGGGAGGTGACAAACCTCCACACTGAAGTTCAGTATAACATTTCGTCCCCTCCTCTCCCCCCCTCCCAAACGAATCAAATCAACGAACGAACAACACTAGGCAAACCTACATTTGTAGCACAGCAGGAACCCATGGCTGGTGGAAAAGCGACAAACCTTCACACTGAAGTTCAGGATAACATCTCGCCCCCCTCTCTCCCCCACCCTTCCAACGAATCAAATCAACAAACTAACAACACTAAGCAAACCTACATTTGTAGCAGAGCAGGAACTCGTGGATGGTGAGAAGGTGACACACCTCCACACTGCAGTTCAGGATATCATCTCGCCTCCCTCCTTCCGAACCATTGACCTCGCGATATGGAGACTAACGCTTTACCCCTTGAGCCAGTTCACTTCACCTGCGCCCCCAAAACAAAAACTAAAGCAAACCTACATTTGTAGCAGAGCAGGAACCCGTGACTGGTAGGGAGGTGACAAACCTCAACGCTGAAGTTCAGGATCACCGACTCGCTCACGATGGTGTATGACTTCCCCTCCTTAATTCGGTACACTACGGATGGTTGGCAGGATGAGAGTCATGTTGCGAGTTAGCAAAGTAATAAGAAGTATTAGGGCAAGTTTTATAGATGAATCTTATATGTTAATATAAAATTTATAGCAAAGTCAAGAGAAATTAGTATGAATTTCCATTTTATATTAGTCTGATGTAGCTAATAAAGGCAAAATGTTTATATATAGTTCTATAACTTTTATTTCGGACATTTTTATCATGAATCAAAGTTGTCTAATTGTCCGTATTTCTTTTTTTTTCATATCAATAATGTTTTCTAACTTTGTTATCTGCACTCATGTATCCGCTAAGGTCCTTAGCAATTGAGTAGGTGTAGTCTCAAGTGTTGTGTCCTTGTTAAGAATACCTTTTTACATTGTTACCAGCATAACAATAAGAGATCCCCCTCCAACCCAAGGTGGTACCCGATCCATTTACGCCACAGGCTTCCAACCGGACTTTTTGTTGTTATTTTTTTATTTTATTTCCCAACATTTTTTTTTTACTTGCGCTCATGTACCCGCTAGGGTCCTTAGCAATTGAGTAGGTGTAATATCAAGTGCTGCGCTCTTGTTTCTACTTCAAATACCTTTTTACATTTTTTACCAGCACAACAATAAGAGCCCCCCCCCCCCCTTCCCCCAAATCCAAGCCAATGTCATACCTGATCCATTAGAGCCACAGACTTCCAACCTGTCATGTCCAGCAAGACTGACCCGTCCAGCTGAGAGCCTGATCTTGGTCAATCCTGGAGGGGCCCTCAGCTTGTGGATGAACGTTCGCCAGTGTACAGCTTTAACCTTGGCGTGTCTGGTGTTGTGCCTCAAGTGCGAACCCCCGGTGGTTTGTGTGCATTGCGGGGGTGCTACCCGCGGTCTAGGGTAGTTCCAGGGGTAACCATGGTGACTCCGAACGACTCCTGTAACGTCTGCTGTGATTAAGTCCTGTATGACGTCATACACAGGCAGGTTGGGCTCATCTGTAACAGTAATGGCAGGCATAATGGTGTTTGCATTGAAGGAGATGATCTAATTATTATAGCTATAGTTTGAGGTAGTAATCAGATCTGAATATTGTGAAAATAAGTTGTAATTAAAGAGTTCACGGAAAAGAGTAACAGAAGCAATAACAGTGGAAGATAATTGAGGGATATACATATTTTTAAGAAGAGGTTTACATTAAGAGAAAACATAATTATGGAAAAGTGTGCTATCCACATGCTAATTGCTAGTGGTAGCTTAGGAGTGTTAACGTACGAGACTATTTTAAGAAATAAATTTAAAGACCTATAAACTCTTAAATAAATAGAGTGTACGATCGCTTAAATTGAACAAAAATACATAATTATGGAAAAGCTATTTTGCTGTTGAAGTTTATGGAAATAGTATATTACATAAATAATAGTTAAAGAGAACAGAAAACATATATTTCATGCTGTTTTTGATGATTATATTAAATTATATTATATACTAAGAGATAGTACACACCTGCAACACTAACAGTCACAAATTCAATTATGGGATAGTAACTGCAAACCGCCCAAAAGGATAAAAATTGCTAATAAAAATGAATTAAGCTGTGGGATAGATAGTATATTTTCCTATATTTGCATGCGATTTAGTTGAATAATACAAAAACCAAAAAAAAAAAAATCACATTTTGGTCCTTTCTACATCAACAAAACCAGTCAATGAAACAGGCCATAATCCTGTATCATTCATAGTCAATAAACATACAATCACATACTGTACAGTAATTGTTTCCAACAACAAACAAGCCATCAAATAAGCGATTTAGATAACCCTTTGTCCCGTTTTTACAACCAACATAAAAAAAACAATACAACTTGGTTGGTGCCTCATATAAACATCGAAATTTCATTTATAGTCTATCCTCATACATCCACCCACCATCTATCGTCGAAAACAAATTATATAATTCACCGTCCACAACTATAAAATAGTCAACAAACTAAGCATTGGTACCTTCTACAACCATCACGTTTAATAGTCAACAAACTAAGCATTGGTACTTTCTACAACCATCAAGTTTAATAGTCAACAAAGCAAGTATTGGTACCTTCTACAACCATCAAGTTTAATAGTCAACAAAGCAAGTATTGGTACCTTCTACAACTATCAAGTTTAATAGTCAACAAAGCAAGCATTGGTATATTCTACAAACATCAAAAAGCGAACAAACCAAGCATTGGTAATTTCTACAAACATCAAAAAGCAAACAAACCAGGCATTGGTATCTTCTACAACCATCACACAGCTAACAAAACAAGCATTGTTACCTTCTACAAGCATCAAATAACCAACAAATCAAGGATTGGTACCTTCCACAACCATCAAAAGGCCAACAAACAAAGCATTGGTACCTTCTACAACCATGAAATAGTCAACAAAGCAAGCATTGGTATATTCTACATCCATCAAATAGTCAACAAATTAAGCATCGGTACCTTCTACAACCATCAATTAGTCAAAAAAACGGTCATTGATTTCTTCTACAACCATCAAATAGCCAACAAACCAAGTAATGGTACTTTCCATAAACATCAAATAGCCAACAAACCAAGGATTGTTACTTTCCACAAATATCAAAAAGCCAACAAACAAAGGATTGGTACCTCCTACAACCATCAAATAGTCATCAAACTAAGCATTGGTACCTTCTGCAACCATCGAATAGTCAACAAACTAAGCATTGGCACCTTCTACAACAATCAAATACTCAACAAACTAAGCATTGGTACCTTCTACAACCATCAAATAGTCAACAAACTAAGCATTGGTACCTTCTACAACCATCAAAAAGCTAACAAAACAAGCATTGTACCTTCTACAACCATCAAACAGCTAATAAATCAAGGATTGCTACTTAGTACAAACATCCAAAAGCCAACAAACCAAGGAATGGTACCTTCTATAACCATCAAGTTAAGTAGTCAACAAACCAAGCATTGGTACCTTCTACAACCATCAAACAGCCAACAAATCAAGGATTGGTACCTTCTACAACCATCAAACAGCCAACAAACCAAGCATTTGTACCTTCTACAACCATCAAACAGCCAAAAAATCAAGGATTGGTACCTCCTACAACCATCAAATAGCCAAAAAAACAAGCATTGGTATCTTCTACAACCATCACACAGCTAACAAAAAAATATTGTTACCTTCTACAACTTTCAAATAGCCAACAAACCAAGCATTGGTACCTTCTACAACCATCAAATAGTCAACAAACCAAAGATTAATACCTTCTACAACTATCGAATAGCCAGCAAACCAAGCATTGGTACCTTCTACAACCATCAAATAGTCAGCAAATCAAGCATTGGTACCTTCTACAACCATCACATAGCCAACAAATTAAGCATTGGTACCCTCTACAACCTTCAAATAGCCAACAAACCAAGGATTGATACTTTCCACAAACATCATAAAGCCAACGAACTAAGCATTGGTACCTAGCCAACAAACTAAGCATTGGTACCTTCTACAACAACCAAAAAGCCAACAAACCATGCATTGATACTTTCCACGAGCATCAAACAGTCAACAAACCAAGCACTGGTAGTCCTTCTACAACCATCAAACAGCTAATAAAACAAGCATTGGTACCTTCTACAACAATCAAATAGTCAACAAACCAAGTATTGGTATCTTCTACAACCATCAAATTGTCAAAAAACCAACCATTAGTACCTTCTACAACCATCAAATAGCCAACAAACCAAGGATTGGTACTTTCCACGAACATCGAAAAGCCAACAAACTAAGGATTGGTACCTCCTACATGCATCAAACAGCTAACAAAACAAGCCACAGTGAGTTACCTTTAGAATTAGTACGGTACCGTCGACACCTCTCCAGAGTTTTCTCAAACTCCTGGGTGGCGCTGGATTCATTGGTGGAGGTAAACCCTGCGGGGATATAGTCCGGGGGGGGGAGATGGTGGGAAATACTAAACGTTAATGAGTAAATTGTAGGTGGAAATTTGTGATCCCTGCGTTATCATCATCAACTTGATAATCACTCTTCATTATCATCATCATCATCATCATCATCATCATCATCATCATCATCATTATGATCATCATCATCATCAACAACAACACTACCATTACAACCACCTTAAGCGTAATAAAAATACCTACACCGGAAGCAAATCTCAAAACCATTTCCGGATTGCTCGGACCCGCCAAGCGAGAAGAACATGGAGACTTTGTGGAGATTCCCGCTGCGGATGACGTAAGTGGAGTCACGTGACCACGAGGACTGGCAATCGGGGGACGGGCCTAACACTTGCAGGATGTCGTCTGGTACCGGAACAATAGAGAAGAATGTGGGGGGAGGGGGGAGGGGGGGATACGCTAGTTAAGACGGTTGCTTAACGTCCAACGTCAGCACTAGAATAGGTTATATATGCGGACGGGCCCCAAGATTGACGCCTGGCAATTGTAAGGGCTACCACACACGAGACAGGTTGGAGAGACCTGGAATCCCATCTGAGCAAGTTACATTGTATTGGCGCCGACCCAATCAGAAATGGACGAAATAGAACAGGTCGAAAATTGAGAGCTGGCTGGTTTAATTTTTATATTGTTCGATTTGTCGGATTCTGTCCACAACTGGTTTGATGGGCGGCTGTATAGTGTATTACATTACCGGCAGAGACAGAAGTCATGGTGACCTTACTCTGTTTCTAGTGGCAGTACGTAAAACTGCCAGAATTAATTTTGTGGCCCGATCATCTATAAAGCCTGGTTTCTGACTCGGGACTTGTATATATTTTTGGTTGGTTATATATATGTATATATATATACACTCATATATGTGTGTGTGTGTCAAATTATTGCGATATAAAACAATCAAAATTAGCAACTTATAACAGGTACCAGAATTGAGAGAGAACTGGGAAGGGAAGGATTGATAAGTTCCAACAGCAGAAATAAATAAATTTTCAAAACATAATCCATAAAATGACTTAATTTGAACTAGCTACATGGAGTTAAATCTTTTTTTTTTTGGTTCAAATCAGTTTAAACCATTATCTTGAAATAGGTTTTAACTACAAAGGTGCACCGTTAAGGCACCACAAAGCGGGTTGGTAGCACTCTTAGCCGAGGTGTGAAACACAAGAAGTTTGAATGACAACAATTGTTTCTGTATAGTGAATGTCTATGCCTCTCTATTTTAAAGTGGTATTGGCCCTTAAGAGACCGCTGATTCCTTTCTGTACCTTTCGCGATGTCAATAGATAGGAATTGGATGAGCAGGAAGGTATGGCGACTCCGTGATTCAGGGGCAAATATCTCCAAAGTGTTGCTGGTAGCAGAAGAAAGATTAGATATATGAATTGTAATTGTGTACATGGCTGTTTGTTTGATATATTATTTGTTGTATAATTATTATTTGTCATAGAAAGGGAGAATGGAAAAGAGACATTGGGGCACGCAGAGAGAGAGAGAGGAGAGAGATAAAGAAAGAGAGCGGGATGGAGAAAGAGAGTGAGAATACGATTTAAAAGAAAGAAAGAGAGGAAGAGACTTATTAGAGATAGTTATTTGAGACAGAAACAGGGGCGGGGAAAAAAAAAAAAAACCTGCTATGAACTGTGATAGAGTGACCAAAACATAGAGAGAGAGTTGAATCTATACAGAGCTAAAGGGAGGTAGAGAGAGAGAGAGAGAGAGAGAGAGAGAGAGAGAGAGAGAGAAATTTCGAGTAAGGCATAGAAAAAGGGGGATGGGAGGCGCAGAGAGAGGCACGGAGAGAGAGAGAGAGAGAGAGAGAGAGAGAGAGAGAGAGAGAGAGAGGGAGAGAGAGAGGGGGGAGAGAGAGATAGTCTGCACGATTAAATACAGACACAGGCAGATATAACAACTCCTACTTTGAGCTATAGAGGGAGTTATAAATGGATTATATTAGAAGTCATATAAAGGCATAGAGAAAGACAGATAGGAAGGAAGAGAGAGGCAGATATAGAGAGAGGAAAAGAGAGCGTTAGAGAGACATACAGACACTGACAGTAAGAACAACACTTACTTTGCTCTGTACAGAGAGTTACACTTAAGAGTCGTTGGCGGGCGACTGTCTATAGTGTGAGATAGAAAGAAAGGGACAGACAGACAGACAGACAGACAGACAGGCAGACAGACAGACAGACAGACAGATAGACAGACATACAGACAGATGGACGGACAGACGGACGGACGGACAGACAGACAAACAGACAGACAGGCAGTCAGAACAACACCTACTTTGAGCTGTAGAGGGAGCTGCACTTGGTTTACTTGACTTCTATGGTAGTAGACTAGAGATAGACAGACAGGCAGACATACATCGACATAGACAATAAGAACAACACCTACTTTGAGCTGTAGAGAGAGTTACACTTGGGGTTCTTGGCGGCCGACTGTATATGGGGCGACTAGAGGTAGACAGAAAGAAAGACAGAGACAGACAGACTGACACACACGCATACATGATACAAAGACACAGACAGAGACTCAGACAATAAGAACAACACCTACTTTGAGCTGTAGAGAGAATTACACTTGGGGTATTTGACGGGCGACTGTCTGTGGTAGAAATGAGACCTTATAAACCCTTGGTTACTTCTTGCTTTTTGAGTTGTCTTCATCATATCAATCACTGGGTTCTTCTCTGAAATGGTAGAATTGTTTGTGTATTTGTTTATGTTCTTGCTTAGCATCCAACGTCAGTACTTTTTAGGCTATATGTGAATGGGTCCCAAGACTAACGTCATGTTTTTTACTAGACCAATGAGAATTTAAGACAAGAGGTCCAAATAAAAACAAGTAGAATGAAAATCGAATTAAGAGACAACGAATGATGCAGTACCTCTGTATAAGGCATTGCCAAACTGTCTACCTAGTGTAGGCCAACTTAAAGTTCTTTATGTCTTTTTTTGGAATTCTAGAGGCTTCAAGTACATTGTCACGGTAGCTTACAACACGTCCTAAGTCTTCCTATTTGCATAGTCTTATGTTGACTTGTAAGTTACAGCGACGTTGTACTTATGGCTCCAGGGGTCATTATTATCAAAAGGGCCGCTGGTGGCTTACTGTATAGCGCTCACGCCTTCCTGTTCAAACTCACCCGTGTTCAAACACAAGGGGCCGCCGGTGGCTTAATGGAAAGCGATCATGCCCTCCCTTACAAACCAACCCATGTTCAAACACAAAAGATCGCCGGTGGCTTAGTGATTGGCGATCACGCCCTACCTTACAAACCAACCCGTGTTCAAACACAAGGGGCCGCCGGTGGCTTACAGGATAGCGATCACGCCCTCCTGTTCAAACTCACCAGTGTTCAAACACGAGGGGCCGGCGGTGGCTTACTAGATAGCGCTCACGCCCTTTTGTTCAAACTCACCCGTGTTCAAACACGTTGTGGTGACCTGCAGCTTCTTGGGCCAGACGCCTAGACATCTGGTGTGTCCGGGCGGGGTCCAGACTAACATTGAGTTACTGTGGTGCAGGCCACACTCGTTCTGGGAGGAGCCAGAGAGAGAGAGAGATGGGGAGAGAAAAAGAGAGAGATAGGGGGAAAAAGAGAAAACGAGAGGGAAAGGTAAAGAATGAGAAAGAGGAAGTGTGATAGAGAGTGTGTGGAGAGAGATGGAGAAAGAAAGTGAGAGAGATGGTGAGAGAGATAGAGGGAAAGGTAAAGAGGGAGAAAGAGGAGGTGATATATATAAAGAGAGAGAGAGAGAGAGAGAGAGAGAGAGAGAGAAAGAGAGAGAGAGAGAGAGAGTGTGTGTGTTTGTGAAAGAGAGGGGGTTGGGGAATGAGAATGGGAAGAGTTACATTTTTAATAATTTGAAAATCATTTGTTTAAATCCTAAGTGAAATAAGTTTTTCGTAGGCGAGTTAGTGAGTGAGTCGTTTGTTCTTTTTAATGTCTAAAGTCGGGAGCAAGGCCGTTAACCCCAACGCATGGCAGTTTTCCCTCTTGCCCACACATATACAGTTCCAAAATATCATCTACCAGGACACATGTTTCAGTCGGTCACATTAAACTGAACCTCTCCCTATCTCTCCCTCTCTCTTCCCCTATCTCCATTCTCTTTATTTTCCTATATCTTTCTTTCCCTTCTCTCTACCCCCTTTCCCACTCTCTCTCCCTGTCTCTCTCTCTACCTCTCTGTCTGTATGTCTGTCTCTGTCTCTGTCTCTCTCTCTCTCTCCCTCTGTGTATATATGTATACAGTCAAACCTGCTCAAGCGACCACCTGGTCTAGCGACCAGCTATCCACCACCCTCTTGATTTTTTACTTTATAAATACACCCCATAAAACGACCACGACCATCTATTTTCTCTACCAAAATGGCCTTTAACCTGTTAGAGCGACTACCCCATAACATCATTTACCAGTCTTGACCATGAAAGGGGCGGCAAACAAAAGATGACTTAACATTCGGTATGTTTGTTTGACATGCTTCACTGACCACCACAATGCAGTGCGTCGATGTTGGGAAGATTGCGTGTCTAGACATGTGTCAGACAAGAAGGCCTCGGTGAACGGCGGATTGTAACTTCAAAA